>CABHPR010128201.1:0-22488 GCA_902168415.1 Peromyscus melanophrys | reverse complement strand
AGAGAGAGAGAGAGAGAGAGAGAGAGAGAGAGAGAGAGAGAGAGAGACAGAGACAGAGAGAGAGAGACAGAGAGAGAGAGAGAGAATAAGGCAGATGTTTCTTGCGGAATGATACCCAAAGTTGTCATCTGGGCTTCACACATATGTACACACACCTACATACATGCACACATGAATACAAACATGCACACAATTCCTCTTTATAAAGACTTTTTTCTTTTAGCAAATTACACTAAAGCCTTCCAGGATGGGTATCAACAGATCTAGACCCTTAAGTGCATAAATCCACATGTGGAATATTTACATAATCCAGGCAAAAATACTCATACACTTAAAATAAGAATAAATAACTAATAAAAATATTGGTCAAGGAAATAGTGTATTTATTTATAGTGTGGGCAAGGAATAGAGAGCCTAATTTTCCCTGGATCCCTCATACTTGTGCTCATTGGATGGTTCACAGAAAGCTGGGAGACAAAGGTGAGAATAAGGTCCTTTCTTGATGATAATGGGTCCAGGGTCCCAGGTTGCCTCCCTTTTCTGTTAGAGACTTCTTTTTTTGAGACAGGAGCTCTTTATATAGCTCTAGAACTTGCTTTGCAGACCAGGTTGATATTGAACTCACAGAGATCTGCCTACCTCTGTGCCCTAAGTGCTGGGATTAAAGGTGTGTGCCACTACATTGTTACAGAGACCTTTTCAAAATAAAGAGTGTGGCTTGAAGAAAATGGGGTCTCAAAGATGCCTCATTTTTAAAAAAGAAAAGAATTGGGATTTTTTTGATTATTTAATTTTTTCATTTATTTTCCCTCCCAACCACAGTTTCCTCTCCCTCCTTTCCTCCTATTCCCCCCCACTCTCATCTACCTCCCTCCCCATCCACTTCTCTTTCACATCCATTCAAAAAGGGGCAGGCCTCCCATGGGAGTGATTAAAGCATAGCATATCAAGTTGAAGCAGGACAAGCTCCTCCCCCTGCATCAAGGCTGGATGAGGAGGTAATCCAGCATGAGGAACAGGTTCCCAAAAGCTAGCTAAGCGCCAGGGACAGGTCATGATCTCACTGCTAGGAGCCTCACAGGCAGACCAAGCTACACAACTGTCACACACATGCAGAAGGTATAGGTCAGTCACATGCAAGCTCCCTAAGTCCAGAGTCCATGAGCTCCCACAAGCTGTCTCTGTGGGTTCCGCTGTCATGACCTTAACCCCCCTGGCTTGTATAATCCCTCCTCCCTTTCTTCAGCAGGACTCCTGGAGCTCGGCCCAGTGCCTGGCTGTGGATCTCTGCATCTGCTTCCATCAGTTACTGTATAAAAGCTTTCTGATGGCAATTAGGGTAATCACCAATCTGAAAACAGTAGATGGCCAGTTCAGGCACCTTCTCCTCTATTGCTAGGAGTCTTAGCTGGAGTCATCCTTATGGATTCCTGGGAGTTTCCCTGGCACCCAGGTTTCTCCCTAACTTTGAAACGCACCCCCCATCAAGACGTCTCTTTTGTTACTCTCCCTCTCAGTCCTGCCCCCAACCCTATTGCTCATGTTCCCATCCCCCTCTGCCCCTACCACCACTTTACCCAGGAGATCTCATTTATTTCCCCTTCCCAGGGAAATCTATGCATCCCTCTTTGGGTCCTCCTTGTTATCTAGCGTCTCTCGGGCTGTGGATTATAGCCTGGTTAGCCTATATTTTATTCCTAATATCCACTTATGAGTGAGTACATACCATTTTTGTATTTCTGGGTCTGGGTTACCTCACTCAAAATGATTTTTTTTCTAGTTCCATCTATTTGCCTGCAAGTTTCATGATGTCATTGTTTTTTTTACAGCTGAGTAGTTCTCCATTGTGTATATGTACCACATTTTCCTTATCCATTCTTCAGTTGAGGAGCATCTAGGTTGTTTCCAGGTTCTGGCTATTACAAATAATGCTGCTATGAACATAGTTGAGCAAGTGTCCTTGTGGTATGGTTGAGCATCCTTTAGGTATATGACCAAGATGAGAATAGCTGGGTCTTGAGGTAGTTTTATTCCCAATTTTCTGAGAAACTGCCATACTGATTTCCAAAGTGGCTGTGCAAGTTTACACTCCCACTAGCAGTGGAGGAGTGTTCTTCTTACTCCACATCCTCTCCAACATAAGCTATCTTCAGTGTTTTTAGTTTTAGCCATTCTAACAGGTGTAAGGTGCTATCTCAGAGTTGTTTTGATTTGCATTTCCCTGATGACTAAGGATATTTAACAAGTCTTTAAGTGTATCTCAGCCATTTGAAATTTTTCTGTTGAGAACTCTCTGTTTAGATCTGTACCCCTTTTTAATTGGATTATTTGGTATTTTGATATCTAGTTTCTTGAGTTCTTTATATATTTTGGAGATCAGCCCTCTGTCAGATGTGGGGTTTGTTCTCAAATATTATTAAGGACCAGCCTTAATAATATTCTTCCTAGGGGCCCAGAAGGGAAGCTACTAACAGTGAAAATTATTTTCAGGAAATGAATCTAAGTACACCAAGTTCTTTGTCCATCTACTTTATTCCTCTGGGATAAAAGCCCATCTACACAGCTTCAGTTCTGTTCTTGTGCCTTGCTCCTTTCTTGCCCAATTTCTCTCTACATTTATCTGCTGTCCCCTTTATGTTCTATCTTAATTCTTTCATCTTAGTTCTGCCCCATCTAGGTTCTTATCCATCTAGTTCTTTCCCATACTAGCTCCCATCTCCTTCTTTTTCATCTAGTTCTTCCTCATCTTGTTCTTCCCCATCTGGCTCTTCCTCATCTTCCATCTCATTCCTCTAGTACTCTCTTCTAGCCCTTCAATCTAGTTCTTCCCCGTCTTAGTTTGTTCCTCTCCAGTTCTTACCCATCTAGTTCTTCCATTCTCTTTTCTCTTCTCCATCTAGTTCCTCTCTGAAAATAAAACTGCCCTTTTATCCCTTTGACCCTTATCTCTCCAAGCTATCTCTGCTCCCACAGTTTCTGGCAGGGTGGGAGGAAGTATGGTCAGTCACTAGGCAACTTGACTGAGAACTAGATGTACCTGTAAGTAGGAACCCTTTAGCTCTGAGTTAATTGTTAAGGGTGGATCTAAAACTAGAGATAAGACTTTGGAAAGGAGAATGCTAAGCTTAATTAGCACATCCACCAGGCCTTCCCAAAAAGATAGTCTGGATGCTTAAGTCTGTTCTTAGAGAGTACAGAGGTATCTCTGATAAGATACTTTTGTCCCTCCGGGGATGGTCCTGGCCGGATGCTAATACAAATGGTACAAGTGAAAAAAAAGTTGGGTGGGTAGGGAGGAGAGGAGGATCTTGGAGGAGTTAGGGCAGTGGAAAGAATATGATCAAAGTAGTTTGTATGGGAAAACTTTTTAAAATAAAAAGTAAAATTAAAAAAATGGTGATAATCTGCTAGTCAAAGGGAAGGGCACAAGGCTCCATTCAGAATATCTCCTCTTTTGTGAGCATTTGTGCTGCTAATGACAATAATTACAGAAAGGCCTGAAATTAGGGGTCCTGGCTCTGTTACTGCTCAGAAGGTTATCTAAATATTCCTTTAGTAGAGGGGAAATTATGCCCAAAGAATGATGGAAAAACTACAATAGCACACGAAAAATTCACAGTAGGAAACGGCTAATAATCAAAAGCCAATATCACCAAGATTCCTTGAGCCTCAGCTTGACCTCTGGAAGGCCCTTGGCTTCTTCCAGGTATTAGCTCGTCATAATCAGCTGAAATCCTACTTCATATATTTTTGCAGCTTACAGCAGTTGGTGAAAATCTTTTCCCATTCTCTAGGCTGCTGTTTTGTCCTATTGATAGTGTCCTTTGCCTTACAGAATCATCTCAGTTTCAGGAGGTCCCATTTATTAATTGTCAACCTTAGTGTCTGTGCTACTAGTGTTGTATTTAGGAAGTAGTCTCCTGTACCAATGTGTTCAAGGCTACTTCCCACATTCTCCTCTATCAGGTTCAGAATTGGGATTTTTGTGGGATGTAAAATCGCCATCCATTCCAGGCCTGGCATAATTCTTTGTAAGTCTGTCTATCTTTTGACAAATTGAGAGTGGAGAAGCCTTGTACCTTTACTTCAGAGGTCAGCTCCTATTCTTAACATCTGCATTCCCTTTAAATACTCAAATGGTACAAGTGAAAAAAAAGTTGGGTGGGTAGGGAGGAGAGGAGGATCTTGGAGGAGCTAGGGCAGTGGAAAGAATATGATCAAAGTAGTTTGTATGGGAAAACTTTTTAAAATAAAAAGTAAAATTAAAAAAATGGTGATAATCTGCTAGTCAAAGGGAAGGGCACAAGGCTCCATTCAGAATATCTCCTCTTTTGTGAGGCTTCACTGTCACTCCAGCATGACATCCAGATAGAAAGGAAAAATTTAATAAACTGGGACATTTAGGATCATCCAAAAAGGAGGCAGATTGACATTATCCCATCTTCAAGCTTTCTGGACAATGTAAGGCTGTTCATTGGTGAAAACACAGGGTGAAAGGTACTGACTGGGACTTGGATAACATATTCTTCCCTATGTGGCACCTACTTTTTTGTTTGCTTCTTTCTAGCAATTTCTGAGGCCAGAGGACCAGCAGTACTGTTAATATTTGAGGTTGCTCTTGGCATAAGAAATTGGGAATACTGAGGTCTACTGGTAATGAGTAAAATTATGTCACATTTTCAAAAATTCTGCGTCTGCTAAACCAAGCAAGAACAGCTACATTAGTGGCAGGGCCTAGAGTAAAAACCAAGATGTGTAATCACTGTCCTTCTACCATGTAAGATCCAAGGATCGAACTCAGGTTATCAAGCACAATGGCAAATGCCTTTGCCTGCCATATTTATGATACAAAATAAATATGCCCAGGTGTATTCCTGTCTACTATCTTGATGATGTAAACTAAGCCTGCTCAGAAGTGTTCCAGTTTGCCATTTAATATTTTAAGCCAGTGCTCTTAATGTAAAAGGACCCAAAGTAATAGAATTGGTGTTATAAAGGACTTATTAACAGCTTTGCTGAGGAGACATTAAATCACCCAGAGCAGAATTTAGTTAAGGAGTGCAGCCTCCAAAAGGCCCCAAAGGTAAGTAGTATGCTAACCAGGCCTGTTGCAGATAAGCAAAATTTATGGTGCTAGGATGTAAATGTTTGTTCGCTAGGATTGCCCAGCCCTTATGCCCACCCCCAAAGAATGTGCCTCTTACAGGCAGGTCAAGTGGGTAGTGCAGAGTCATAACCAATGTTTAGTACTTGCCTGCCATAAAGCCCCCAGTTCTCTTCTTATTAAAAATATAATTCTGTCAGATGGGCAAGATGACCCTGAGTAACAACTATTCTAAAAGAACGACCCTGGAGTACTAAAGAAATGATTCCAGGAACATCTTAGCTGTGTAAATCTCTCATCTGCCCAAGTGGTCAGACTTACATTCTCCTGTGTCTGTTTTAACTGTTCAAAGTGTTAACTGGGGCCCGAACCTAAAAGAGATTTAAGGAAAGATGACAGAGTACATGAAATGCATAAGCCTAAGGTGTGTATGAGTTAGTGAAATCTTCTATTCAAGGCTGGCTCCTCTTTGAGCATTAGCCAAAGCTGGACAAGCACTATTAAAGAGCTTTTTCTATATTAATCTCTAAGTGTGTGGAGTGATTTCTCACTGGGAAGGCCTATTGTGCTGTGTTCATAACATTCTGAGACCATGAACTAAGCATGTGCTTACCATTTTCCTATTTGGACTAGACCTTAACTTGAACATGCTCAAACATCTTAAACTGAGCATGCCCTGTCAGTTACAGCTTAAATTGAGCATGCTCAGTAACATATTTTTTAAACTGTATGTTCTGTTGTGTAGCTAGTAAGCTGAGTCTGCTAAATTTGGTCATGTACACCTTCAACTGAGCTTTCTCTGGAATATTCCTGTGCCCAATGTGTTTTCCTACTTATGCACTCTCCAAATAAAACCTCAGGTTCATTATTCAAACAGGGCAGTGTTTGCAGAAGAACTCTGCCTCTCCCTCCCTGCTGCACATGATAAACTATCCATCATTCTTTATCTTCTGGTTTTATTTGTTGGCTTTGCACTTACCAAGGGGAGCAAGCCATTATTACAGTAAGATCAGAGAATTACACTGAACGTGGAACCTGTCTGCCTTTACATTGCCTTGCCAATAATGCCCTATTAATTGGGTTATAGTGGTGCACATGCCTTTAATCCCAGTACTTGGGAAGCAGAGGCAGGGGGCTTGCTTTGAGTTCAAGGCCTGCCTGGTCCATTAAGTAGGTTCCAAGCCAGCCAGGGATATATAGTGACACCTTGTCTCAAATAATAATAATGAGAATATATATATATTCACTTCCTTCATCTAAATACCCAGGAATTGTAAGGGTCTTACTGTTAGTATGTAACTCTGTTCTCATAATCTTTGTTACTGGTAATCTTTGTGGTTGTGCAGTATGGAAGACAGAAGTTGACATTGTGTAGCAAGTCTATCACTTTGCACTGTTTTTTTTTTTTTGAAACAGGGTCCCTTACTGAACCTAGAACTCATGGATTGGCTAGACTGGCTGGCATCCTCTCAGATCTGCCTCTGCAGTGCTGGGATTACAGGTGTTTGCAATCAAGGTCAGCTTTTTATGTGATGCTCAGGATCCAAACTCTGGTCCTCATGCTAGTACAGCAGGCATTTTACCCTCTGGGCCATCTCCTGTAGTGGTATTGTGTTCCCCAAAATATTGTGCACGCTAATAAACTTATCTGGGGTCACAGAACAGAACAGCCACAATATTAAACATAGAGGATAGGCAGTGGTAATACACGCCTTTAATCCTAGCATTCCAGAGGCAGAAATCCCTCTGGATCTCTGTGAGTTCAAGGCCACATTGGAAACAGCCAGGCATGGTGACTCACGCCTTTAATCCCAGAAAGTGAGCGTTTACTCCCAGGGAGTGATGGCAGAAAGCAGAAAGATATATAAGGCGTGAGGACCAGAAACTAGAAGCTTTTAGCTGGTTAAGCTTTTAGGCTTTTGAGCAGTAGTTCAGCTGAGAGGCATCCATTCTGAGGAAACAGGATCACCTGAGGAACTGGCAAAGTGAGGTGGCTGTGGCTTGTTCCACTTCTCTGATCTTCTAGCATTCACCCCAATAACTGGCCTCAGGTTTGATTTTATTAATAAGATTCTCTAAGATTCCTGCTACAATCTCCCTAGCCCTTTTTGTTAGGTTTTTAAACTTTAGCAATTTTATTGAAAGTATAGGTGGTTTGTGTGTGTGTGTTTGCATGTGCTCATGTGCACATGGTGTATTGTGTGTGTGTGTGTGTGTGTGTGTGTGTGTGTGCATATAGAAGCCAGCAGTCAATGTCACTTGTCTTCCTTTCTCATTCTCCACCTTATTTTGGAGACAGAGTCTCTTGCTGAATGTGAATTTCACTAATACAGCTGGATTGGTTAGTAAGGGACCCCCTAAGGAACCTCCTCTTTTGCCTTCCAGTGTTGGGTTTGCAGGTACATCTTTGCCCTGCCCATCTTTTTTTTTCAGGCTCTCATGCTTATATGGCATGTACTTTATCCACTGAGCCTTCTCCCCAACTACAGTCTTTTAAATATTAGCTATTTTATTAGATGCAATTATAAGTTGAATTTCCTCAATAGGTAATGTTTTTTTAGAGATTTTCATAATGTGTTCTATTAATTTGTATATTCTCTTCTAAGGTGATTGATTATCTTAACCTTTGGCTCATTTTAGAAGGTTGGTTCTTATACTTCTACCTCTTCAGAGTAACATATTCTGTGTACAAATCTTCTAACAGGTCAGTTCTGAAAACTGTCTTCCTGGGCTATGGATTTCCTCTTCATTTTTTCTTGTGTCTTTCAAAGAGCAATTGTTCTTAACCACAATGATGTCTATTTTTATCATGTTAAAAAGTACTTGTGCCTTTTAGGTCTTGATTTAGAAAGCTTCACTCTGTCCAATTTTCCAAAGATTGTTTTCCTGGGATTCTTTCTAGAAAGTTTCCAGATCTAAAATCTAGTAATCTTACTAAAACTTTTTCACATAGGGTGGATTTTCATTTTACTTGAGGGTTTGAGATAAAGTTTTTTCCTATGGAAATACCCACTTATCCCTCTACTATTTGTATGCAAAATTTGAATTTTCACTTGGAAACATTCTAAGGAACTATTCTGCGGACTTGACAGTTAATCAGACCATGTTTTATTTTGTGTGTTTGCGTATATAGAGTTATACATGTATGTATGTATATGTAGAAGTCACAGGAACATCTCATATGTTATTCTTCAGATGCACTCTCCTCCTCCTCCTCCTCTTTGTCATCGTCCTCCTCCTTTTTATTTTTTTGGTTTTTTTGAGACAGGGTTTGTCTGTGTTGTGCTGTGGGATGTTCTGTATGTCAAATGTGTTGCTCTGATTGGTCAATAAATAAAACACTGATTGGCCAGTAGCCAGGCAGGAAGTATAGGCGGGACTAACAGAGAGGAGAATTGAGAGAACAGGAAGGCGGAAGGAGACACTGCCAGCCGCCACCCTGATAAGCAGCATGTGAAGATGCCGGTAAGCCACAAGCCACGTGGCAAGGTATAGATTTATAGAAATGGATTAATTTAAGATGTAAGAACTAGATAGCTAGAAGCCTGAGCCATTAGGCCAAACAATTTAAATAATATAAGCATCTGTGTGTTTATTTTATAAGTGGGCTGTCGGACTGCCTGGGCTTGGCGGGACCCGGAGAGAAAACTCTCCAGCTACAGTGTTGTTTTGGTGCCTGTCCTGGATCTTGCTCTGTAGACCAGGCTGGCCTCGAACTCACAGAGATCCACTTAGCTTTGCCTCCCGAGTGCTGGAATTAAAGGCATACACCACCACTGCCTGGCTCTCTCCTCCTTTTTAGAGATAGGGTCTCTTAGTGGGACCTAGGGATTACTGATATGGCAAGGCTGCATGACCAGGGAGCCCCAGGGATCTATCTTTGTCTCCCAGTGCTGAGATTACAGACATATGCTGCTGCACCTGGCCTTGTTTAAAAAACAAAACAAAACAAAACAAAACTGAAAATCAATTTTTTAAACAATATATTCTGATTGTAGCTTTACCTCCCCCAACTCCTCCCAGATCCTCACCACTTCCCCTCCTTTGGTGATTTGAATGAAAATGACCCCCATAGGCCTATAAGGAATGGCGCTATTAGGAGGTGTAGTCTTGTTGGAATAGGTGTGGCCTTGTTGGAGGAAGTGTGTCACTGGGGGTGGTCTTTGAGGTTTCAAATGCTCAAGCCAGGCCCAGTAGCTCTCTCTCTTCCTGCTGCCTGCTGATCTAGATGTAGAACTCTTGCTCCTTCTCCAGCACCATGTCTTTCTGTGTGCTGCCATGCCATGATGATAATGGACTAAACCTCTGAACTCTAAGCCAGCCTCAATGAAATATTTTCTTTTATAAGAGTTGCTGTGGTCATGGTGTCTCTTCACAGCAATAAAAACCCTAAGACACCACCTATCCAAATCCACACCTGTTCTTTCTCACCCTCTGTAGAAAACAATGATAAAAATAATAAAAATGAAAATAATAAAAAATAAAATAAAACAAAAACAAACAAAGTGGACTAGGACAAAACAAATAAGCAGAAAAAAAGAGTCAAAGAACAGCATAAAAAGCACATATCGACACAGAGACACATGTTGGCACACACAGAAATCCCATAAAAACACAGAACCAAAAACCATAATATATGTGACAAAGATCTGTAAGAAAAAAGGTCCTGGCAAAGCATATGAGACAAAGAACCTCCAAAAATGCCATTGAGTTCATTTTGTGTTGGCCATCTACTGCTGCACATGGGATCTGCCCCTAAGAGTGGTTTGTATAACCAGGAGAAAACTGTTATTTACTCTGCAAGCAGTTATCAATTGGAGATAACTTCTGGGTTAGGGATGGGGGCTTGTGTCCACTTCCACTCTCAGTGCTGGGACTCCACCTCGCCCAGACTCATACAGGTCCTGTGTTTGCTGCCACAGTCTCTGTGAGCTCAGATGTCCATTGGTCCTGCTGTGTTTAAAAACCTTGTTTCCTTGGTGTCCTCCATCACTATTGGCTCTTATAGTCTTTCTGCCTCCTCTTCCACAGAGTTCCCTGAGCTCTGAGGGAAGGGATTTGATAGAGATATCCCATTTAGGATTGAGTGTTCCAAGGTTTCTCACATTGTCTAGGTGTGGGTCTCTGTATTTATTCCCACATACTGCAGGAAGAAGCTTCCTTGATGATGACTGAGCAAGACACTGATCTGTGAGTATAACAGAATGTTGTTAGTAGTCATTTTACTGCTTCATTCCTTTATCAGAACAATATTATTTGGTTTTCCCCTATGTTCCTGGCATATCTAGTCTAAGGTTCATGGCCACCCAATCAGTTCCATCTCATGGAGTGGGCCTTAAATCCAATCAGATGGTGGTTGGTTACTCCCACAATCTTTGTGCCACTATTGCACCATCTTGCAGGCAGGTCACCATTGCAGATCAAAGGGTTTGTACCTGGGTTAGCGTTTACCTTTCTCCTTTAGTAGCCTGCAGAGTACCTTCCAGTACCATGAACACTAGTTAGTAGGGGTGAAGGTTCTAGGTAGTCACCAGATCAACTTATCTGTGTTCAATGAGTTGTATAGGTGTTTTTTTCAGCAATAGGGCCTTGCTGTCAGTTTGTGGAGAACAACCAATAGCCTTGGCAATAGTCTGGGTTGTTTGGAGATTCCCATATGGACCCTTCGGCCAACAACTCAGTTATATGTAACTGATTACCACAACTGGAGGCTTCATTTGGTCATGAGAGATGTCCATTTGGGGATCCATTTTCTGACATTATTTGGGGGTTTCCACTTAGATCTCCTTCATATATGTATATATTTTATGAAGCTTCTACTGTATTAGGTTTCCATATGATCCCCTCAAAAGGCTCTTAGTTTTAGCTGTCCCTCCTCTCATTTATCCCTCCCTCCCCCTTACCTTCCCAGTCCCCATTTGATCCTCCTGTTCTAATCTCCCCTGCTCCCCATCATTCATCCACAGCTTTCTATTCTATTTTCCCTTCCTGGGGAGATATATCTTTCTCCCCTAGTCCCTTACTCTCTACCTAACCTCTGTGGTTAAATGGATTGTAGCTTGGTTATCAATGACTTAACAGCTGACATCCACATATAAGAGAGTACATACCATATTTGTCTTTCTGGGGTTGGGTTACCTCACTCAGGATGATTTTTTCCTAGTTCTATCAATTTACCTGTGAATTTCATGATTTCATTTTTTAACAGCTGAGTAATATTCCATTTTATAAATATACCACATTTTCTTTATCCATTCTGCTGTTGAGGGACATCTGGGTTGTTTCCAGTTTCCGGCTATTAAGGATAAAGCTGCTATGAACATAGTTCAACAAGTGTCCTTGTGGTAGGATGAAGTGTCCTTTGGATATATGCCCAAGAATGGTATATCTGGATCTTGATATAGATCAATTCCCATCTTTCTGAGGAATTGTCAGACTGATTTCCATAGTGACTATACAAATTTGTACTCCCACCAGCAATGGAGGAGTGTTCCACTTGCTCCACATCCTCTCCAGCATGAGCTGTTGCTTGTGTTATTGATCTTAGCTATTCTGACAGGTATAAGATGAAATCTCAGTGTAGTTTTGATTTGCATTTTCCTGATGGGTAAGGATATTGAACATTTCTTTAAGTGTTTCTCAACTGTTCAATTTTCCTCTTTTGAGAATTCTCTGTTTAGGTCTGTGCCCCATTTTTTAAATTGGGTTATTTGTTTTCTTGATGTGACTTTTAAAAAGTTCTTTATATATTTTAGATATTAGCCCTTTATCGGATGTGTAGTTGATTAAAATCTTTACCCATTCTGAGCCTGGCACTTTTTCTAAATGATGGTATCCTTTGCCTTGTGAGATTTTCCCCATGAAAGCCAGTCTTCATGGAGGAAGCTATTAGGTCAAATATAGCTTGAATTCTCCCAGTTCTATGTTCTACATACATGGTATCTTCAGCAATCAGACTCACTTTCAACTTCTGGGAAGAAACCAATGGCAACAGCAATAGTATATATTATGTTTTGGGGGTCTCTTCAACTCCCTTGGCCAACAACTTGAAAGGAGGGTTCTCATGTCTTATACTGGGATTTTTTAGGGTAGTCTATATCTCTAGAGGCACATTGTCACACCAAGTTGCATAACTTCAATTAAAAAATATATGTGGATGCAGCCAGGTGTTGAGTGCACACCTTTATTCTTTAGTACTCAGGAGGCAGAGCAAGGCAGATCTCTGTGAGTTGGTGGCCAACCTGGTCTACAGTGTGAGTTCCAGGACATCCAGAGCTATACAGAGAAACCCTGTCTTGAAAGCCACACATATATATATATATATACACACAAATATATTTATGTGTATTATAGGTAATTTTAGATAAATATAATATAATGATTCCCTTGGCCTTTTTCAAATATCCTTAGTGTTATTTTTCTCTTTCCCCTCTCTTTCCTATATTGCCCACTCTCTTTCCCCAATTAAATCCCCTCCCCCTTTTCTCATCACCTCTATGCTGCTGTTCCCTTCCCTAGAACTCTGCCCTATTTCCTTATCTCTTATTTCTTTCCTGATTTCTGCAATTACTCCTGGTTATGTGCTCACACCTGAAGATTTGGAGCTAGGAACTGCAGATGAAAGAGAACATACAGTGTTTGTCTTCCTGGATCTGGATTACCTCAATCAATATAGTATTTCCTAGTTCCACCCATTTACCTACAAATTTTGTGATTTCATTTTTCTTTACATCTGAATAGTATTTAATTGTGTATATGTACCACATTTTCATTATCCGTTCATCAATGAAAGGTTATTTAGAGTATTTCCATTTCCTGGCTATTAGGACTAGGGTGATAATGAACATTGCTAAGCAAGTATCTGTGGAGTAGGATGTGAGTCACTTGGTCACATGCCAAGGAGCGGTAGAGCTGGGTCATATGGTAGATTTACTTTGAGCTTTTTTAGGGTTCTCTACACTGATTTCCAGAGTGGTTGGACCAGATTGCATTCCCTCCAAGAGTAAATGAGGGTTCCCTTTCCCCCACATAATGTCCAAAATTTGTTGTTATCTTGTTTTTAGCTATTCTGATTAAGATGAAATCTCAAAATTGTTTTAATTTGCATTTCTATAAGGACGATGAACACTTGTTGAGAGATTTTGTAGCCACATAGCCTATTTCTTAATTGGGCCATTTCTTCTTTCTCTCTCTCTCTCTCCCCCCTCCCCAGTTCTTTATATACTCTGGATATTAATCCTGTCAGATGTATATCTGACAAAATTCTCTCCCACTTTGTGGACTTGTTTTTCACTGGATTAATTGTTTACTACTTAGGTGTACGGAGTTAAGCTTTTCCTAATAAGAGCACAGGGGCGTTACTGATGGACCAGCACTCAATACTGGTTGTGACTTTGTGCTGCTCCCTTGAGCTTCCCATTAGAGGCATGTTCTTTGATATGAGGATGGGCCTAATGGCTGGTTCTAAGTCAGGGTTGTCTTCTGTTATGGGAATAGGACTTAATTGGAAGTCAATTTTGATGAATAAACATTAACATAAAGTTTCTCAGCAAGTCTAAACTTCAATTATGGTACACAATTTTCTTTCTTACAGTGTCTAAGAAGCCTGATTAGTACACTACTTATCTTCCAGTCATATTGGAGACAGTGCTCCTTTAGCTAAATTATACTTTGTATAACTTTATATTTCCTAAGCAAGTTTATTATTAAATCCATTAAAGCATCAGTTTACTTCCTCAAGTTTTGCTGGTATCAATTTAACAACAGAAGTTGAAGAGAAACAAATGTGGAAAGGCAGAGGAAGGAGTTTCCTCCACATGTTGATTTTGAGAATTCTGTCCTCCATAAGAGTAAGCTAATGTATTTGCACTGTTTTAAGCTACCAAACTTATGGTACTTTGATTCAGAAGTGATAGGAAACACATAAGGTGTTATCTTACAGTTATAATGCAATTTCCTTTTTCTCCTTATATGTGCATGTGCATATATGTGTGATTACACATGTATATATGTGCATGTGCATGTAGAAGCCATAGGTCAACTTGGATGTTGTTCCTTAAGATGACCTATACTTTGTTTTGAGAGAAGGTCTCTAGCTGGGCCCAGAGGCCCAGTGATTAATTCAGGCTGATTGGTCATTGAACCCTAGGAATCCTTCTGTTTTTACCTCTTCAGTGCTGAGATTATGAGTGAACTGAGATTTTTGTCCTTTCTCAGCAAGCCCTTTAGCAAGTAAGCTATTTCCCTGATTCTATATTTCAGTTGCAAGTACTATGGTACTTGGAGACAGATAGACTTTCTCCTAGTCTCTGCATACCTACTGAAACAGAGCAAAGAAACACAATATCTGCTCTTGACATTCTTGTAGAAAGTGGAAGGAAGGCTGATAACACTGTGGAAAAGATAAGCAAAGAAAACAGAGGTGCTATTTTACACATAGTTCTAAACTTCCTCCAAACAATCTCACAGTATTTATGACCTGTTTATATATTTAAAGATTTTATTTATTTTTATAGGTATTTTGGCTTCATGTATGTCTGTGCACATGTGTGTGTCTGGTGTAGACTGAGGCCAGAAGAGGTCATCAGATCCCCTAGAACAGGAGTTAAAGATGATTGTGAGCTGCTACAGATGTGCTGAGACTTAAACCTGTGTCCTGTAGAACAGCAGCCAGTGCTTTTAACCTCCGGGCAATCTCTCCAACCCCTTATAGTGTTTATGACAAGAGGTGGTACAGAATCTTCCTTAAGACAAAATTCCAATTCTCATTGTCTTTTCACCCTCTCACAATTTGCAATAATTTATAGAAGCTGTTCTTTTTATTTTTTCCATGCAGAGCCTGTAAACTTATTTTCCATAGAATAGCTCCTACAAAAAAATCCCACCTTTGGAAGCTGGCCCCCCAAATATACTTTCCTCACAACCCCAATAAGAAGCTTTCGTGTAGAGCAAAGCCATGAAGCCCTACATCTTCAAAATGTGCCTCTCAGCATCTTCTATTGCATAGGAGCTGTGGTTTTATGTGTGTGGGTTCTTGGTGACACCTTCCTGGAGACTCTGAATGAGAGAGCTACCCAATAATACTCCACAGGCATTCCTCCTGGAAGGAACAGCATGCCCTTGAACAGACCAGCTTGCCATAGTATACCTGCCACAGCCTAAAGAGACCCAGAGGTAGTACTTGTCTAGCTGGCTTGTCCTCTTCAGGGACAGTGAGAAGACAGTTCCGCTGAGCTCTCTGCAGAGAGCGGTGTGGCTTCCTTTCTCTCCTCTCCCTTCAGCCCCTCTATCTCTCTTCTTCTCCACTAGTCAGCTAATCTTAAATGTCTTATTTCAGACTTCACAACAGACATTCATGATCTTTATGCCTTATGTGACTCTTCCAAACACTTTAATAACACGAGCTTTCTCTCAGCATCCACTGGCCACTTGTGCTGCTACTGGGGCTTCCAGGTATATTTTGTGATGTACGGAGCCTTCTGCGTGATTATTTCCTCTCTAGAAACATAAATATATATTAGTATCCTTCAGTGTGTGCAAAGAAGGATTCCCAAGGGTGCATGTTAGACATGCATACACATTGGCTCCCACCCAAGATGCTAAGTTAGCAGATTTAGGCTAGCATCTAGGAATTCATATGAATAATAAACTCACCAGGTGATGGGGAGGCAAGTGGTCCTTCCTGACTCCAATTAGTAGAATTTTTTTGAGGGGAGGTATGGCATTTCGGAGCACCTTGTCCACATGACCTGGGATTGTCTTCCTCATATAACCATCTAAGTAATCCTAGTAATTAACCCAATTATTTACCATTATTTTGTTAGGTTGGCATTCATTTTACTTTCACACTGGATTGAACTCTGGCCTTGCAAATGCTCTATCATGGTTGACATTCCAAACGCATACATCATTCTTACCATGAGGAAAACTGGGCTGGAAGAGAGCTTTTGTGTTGCTGTTTTGGCTTTTCCTGTTCCTGTGACAAAACACTACAACAAAAGTAGCTTAGGAAGGAAGGAGGGAAGGAAGGGAGGATTTATTTGGGCTTGCAGTTGGAATGTACTATATATTATAATAGAGAAGTCCTGGTGATAGGAGCTTGAGGCAGCTCCTCCTATGTTACCTGCAGTCGGGAAGCAGAAAGAGGTGAATGCTGATGCTTGGCTTACCTTTTCTTTTGTACTTAGTACAGGACCCCAACCCACAGAATGCTGTAGACCATAGTTAAGGGGGGGGTCTTCCCACCTCAATTAACTGGATCTATGCAATCCCTTATAGATATGCCCAGAAGATAACCTAATACAGATAAGCCCTCACAGGCATGAGCAGAATCTTTTCTCCTAGGGGATTCTAGATTTTGTCAAGTTGATACCATTTACCATCATGATTGATACTTACTGAGCATGTATGAGGATCTGAGTTTCATCCCCAGAACTCATGTAAAAGGTGGCCATTGTTGTGTGTGCTTGAAATCCCAGTGCTGGAAAGGTGGAGACAAGCGAATCACTGGAGCTCACTAGTCAGTCAGACTAGCCTAATTGGTGGACTTCAAGCCAATGAGAGATCCTGACTCAAAAAACAAGGTAGACAACTTCTGGGGAGTGACATCTGAGGTTAAAATCCAGTCTTCACATGTATGCCCTCCCAAATATGCATATCCCAGGCACACTAAAGAAATAAAAAAATGAAGAAAACAGATTCACCAAATAACAGAAAGCATGACTTAAAGTCATAAATCTATGTGTGTACACACAGATAAACCCACAAGCCAACATCACCCAATGCCTCCATCCTCTTACTAGGTACTCACACATATATAATGTCACCAAGGTTGTTTTGAGGTCTTGAATTTTAGTTTTGAAAAAACACAGTGTCTAACTCTTCCTTTTTGCTCTCCATAGCCCAAATTAGGGTAAACTCTTTGATGTACACATTCATTTTCAGTTTAACTGTTCATTTTGAAAACTTGTAATGTGTAGTTGAAAAACTAGAGTTTATATTTGTGGAGCCAACCAACTTTAGATTGGAAATATTTAAAAAATTGCACCTGTGCTATAAGATGTATAGACTTCTATCTTGTCATTTTGCCAAACAATACTGCATGGCAGCTATTTACATTATGCTAAGTAATTAATTATAACTGGTTTAGAGATGATTTAATTTACTTATGAAGATAAGTGTAGGTTCCGTGCACACACCACAGCATTTTACAACAGGGACTTTAATGTCCTGGTATTATGATGACTGCATGTGAATGGTTGGAACCAACACACTGAAGATATTGAAGAATGACTGGAGAATCCTTTGGGACATGGCTTCAAAGACAAGTTGCACAAGGTGACCCTCTGAGGGAATGAATGCACTTTTTAGTCTGACAGTCAGGAAAGGCAATACATGAATTGTTCAGTTTAGCCAGAGACTCAATAAGCTTGGACAGTGCATCTTGCTCTTTGTGATTCATGGTGGAATGGCTTTGTGAATATTTATATTTCAGGCAATATTTACATTTAGCCCCTCAACAGTTCTATACCTAAAATGAACCAAAGGGAAGCAAATAAAGGAAGCAAGGTTTCCTACCAAAAAGGAAGGAAGCATTGCAGCCATTTTACTGTAATTGTTAAGAGTGATGGGGGGCTGGGCCTGGTGTTTCTAGGTTCTTGGCCTCTTATTCAAGAAGGCAGTACAACTTCACACAGTTCACACAGTATCAAAGAAACTGTGTTCAAAGCAAAGTAGTAGTAAAGATCAGAAACACTGTCAAGATTGACAGAGGATCACATGAGTGAGGCTACGAAAGGGTTCCATTTTAACCTTGGGATTTTTTATGGGTCTAAAGGAAGGAGGAGCTGGTTACTAAGGGAAAGTGTTGGGCAGATCTTTATTTTGACTGACATATTAAGCTATATAACCATTTTCCAAACTATTCTAGGCTGGATTGGCCCCTTAACCTTCATACCTAGACATAGCTAGAGTAAGACTGAATAGAACCTGTTTAAACTTGAGGATTGTTAAGGGGAGAGGAAACTAGCCCATTGTTCAGAGGGGATATGTGCAGTTTAATGCAAGCATAGGTCCTATTCTGTTAGCATGTTGCTAGGTGCATTGTTCAGTGAGGGCAATATATGCATAGCATGTACAGGTGAAAAATCTCTGGCTTCCAAGTATATTGTTAGAAGATGGGCATGTCAACAAAAAGTCAGTGGTATTTTTGGAAGTTTTTTTTGTCTTGTCATGCTTTGAGCACTTTTTCTTTTTTCTTTACAGGTCTTTTGCTTATAGATTATGGTTTCCAGTTTTTGTTTTTTTAATGGGATTTCTGTGTGTGTGAATATGTGTTTCTGCATCTACATGTGTTTCTTGTACTTTTTATTTGACCTTTTTTTTCTGTTTGTTTTGTCCTATTTGGATTTGTTTTTATTTCATTTTAGATGCCTGTTTTCTAATGAGAGAGAGAGAAATAAAGTATGTGGATTTGGTTGGGTAGGTGGGTAGAGAGGTTGGAAGGATCTGGGAGGAGTTGGGAGAGGGGAAACCATGATCAGAGTATATTTTATGAAAAAAACTATTTTCAATAAAAAGAAGATGAATGTGTACATAGCCCATATGAAGTGGAGGCCAAGGTTATTGAACTATTTTCTGTGCTTGACTGTCTCATGATCAACCACAGCCAAGATTCTGGGTTAGAGATCTAATTGGGCCTGACTAATTTTTTTGAGATAGCTTCTCTTTATGTTGCCCTGGCTGTCTTAGAACTCATTATGTAGACCAAGCTGGACTCAAAGTCACAGAGATCTGCTTGCCTCTGTCTCCCAAGTGTTGGGATTAAAGGCATGCACCACTACCTCCAGCTGAGTAATTTTTGAAGTAAGTTCTGCAGAGGATGGCATATTAAATAGGATCATGAGTTCAAGGTTAGCTTGAGCTACATAAGACCCTGTCTCAAAAAATGGGATATTTAGTGGTAGAGCCTAGCATGCACAAGACCCTAGGTTCAATCCCCAGTATCACAAATAGGCATCTCCAACACAACAGAAAAGCAATATTTCTTATAAAAGATAAGAAATGAGGTATCTGCACTCTCAAATAATCATTTCTCCTGTCCTCCTTCTCCACACCTCACTCTCCACTCTCTTTTAAGATAGGGCTCATGTCAACCAGACTGGCATGGGACTCATTATATAGCTGAGGCTAGCCTTTAACTTCTGATATGCCTC
Source organism: Peromyscus melanophrys (assembly GCA_902168415.1). Taxonomy (NCBI): domain Eukaryota; kingdom Metazoa; phylum Chordata; class Mammalia; order Rodentia; family Cricetidae; genus Peromyscus; species Peromyscus melanophrys. Next base: position 3,171 of record CABHPR010128201.1, on the reverse strand, counting down.
CATTTTTCAATCACTGAGTTTCCTGGGTGAGCCACCAATAACACTTGGTTTAATGCTGTGCTGGGGATAGAACTCAGGGCTTTGTACATGTTAGATAAGCACGCTACTAACTGAGCTATATTCCCAGTCCCTCAAATAATTTTCTTTTGGCATATGTTAATGGCAAATAGAACAACTACATAACATTTGTGTGCTGAAAATAATAGCCAGTTTGTGCACACAATCTCACTAAGAAGTCAAGTTCAAATTCTCTGTCTGTGGATTTATCTTCTTCTTTTATTCCCTACTCCAGATAAGGTCTAGTCCCTGTATAGTCCTGTTTATGTGTGGGATTTGGTACCCACCTTCATGGGTTTTTTTCAGTTGTTTGTTTTTCTTAGTTTGTTGGTTTTTTTGTTTGTTTTGTTTTTGATTTTTCAAGACAGGGTTCCTCTGTGTAGCCCTGGCTGTCCTGGAACTCTCTCTGTAGACCAGGCTAGCCTCAAACTCACAGAGATCTTCCTACCTCTGCTTCCCAAGTGCTGGGATTAAAGACATGCATCACCACTGCCCAGAAGTTTGCTGTTTTTTCAAGGGTTGGGTCACCTGTCTGATATTAGTAGTTTTCAGTATGTTGTAAGGAGAAAGGACAGCAATAAATATGTTCCTCTCCCCAGGGTATTTGGCAGTATCTGGAGATATTTTTTGTTGTCATACGTGAAGAGTTATGTTAGTCCTTTTTTCTATGATAAAATGCCTGATATTTAATAAATAAGTGAATGCAGGAAGGATGCATTTTGGTTAATGGGCTTTGGAGGTTTCACTCCCTCCTTCTAGAGAGGATGTGACAAAACAGACCAGCTCAAATCTTGTCTGGAAACATTTTCAGATGCACCCAGAGATGAGCTTTACAGAGCCTAGGTACCTGCCAAGTGCAATGAAAACAATCATCAGGATGGACCATCATGAAGGTGTAGAGGCCCAAGGATGTGCTAAACATCCTACAGTGCACAGAACAGTTGGCCCACACCCATGGTGATTTGTCTCAAATGGAAAAGTGGTGATGAAGAGGAATGCTACTTTACATATGGAATTGCATTCTCACCCTTTCTGGTGTTTGCTTGTGATCTTAGGCAAAATGAACATATTTCTCCTAGGTGATATATTTTAGTTTAATTATTTTTTTGTGTGGTATGTGCATATGTGTGTAGATATCCATGTCCATGCCACACATGCAGAGACCAGAGGTATTGAATATCAGGTTTCTCTATTGAGTTCTACCTAATTCCCCTGAGACAGGATTTCTAGGTAAACCTGAAGATTATTGTTTTATCCAGGCTGCTGGCCAGTAAGCTGCCAGGACTTACCTGTCTTGGCACCACTCCCTTGCTGTAGAATGTTCTGTATGCTGTGAATGTGTTGCTCTGATTGGTTGATAAATAAAAGCTGACTGGCCAGTAGCCAGGCAGGAAGTATAGGCGGGATAAACAGACAAGGAGAATTCTGGGAACAGGAAGGCTGAGTCAGGAGATGCCAGCCTGCTGTCCATGGAGCAGCATGTAATGCCACACAGGTAAAGCCATGAAACATGTGGCAACATATAGATTAACAGAAACGGGCTGAGTTTAAGTGTAAGAGCTAGTCAGTAGTAAGCCTGAGCTAATGGCCACGCAGTTTTAATTAATAGAAGCCTCTGTGTGTTTACTTGGGTCTGAGCAGCTGTGACCAAGCAGGACACAGGAAAACTTCAGCTACACTCCCTGACAATGCTAGAGTTATGGGCATGATTGGCTATCTCTGACTTTTTTTATATGGGTGCTGGGGATTCAAATGCAAGTACTCATGCTTGCATAGCAAGACCTCTTACCCACTACACCATCTCCCCAACACCTAGGTAATATGTACTTCTTAACATGTTATATCTGGTGGAAGGCTCATGGTTAAGCTGTCCCAGTTTTTCTTTGTACTGTTCAGTTTATCACTTGGCTAAGGGATGAATGTCACAGCATTTTTTGACTTCTAAATTGGCTACATATTTACATTCTACTCATTAGTCAGTAGGTGAAACCGTACACAGGATATTCTCTCTTACACCACACTCACACAAACATGCAAACACATGTACAACAGATGTGTGTGGACATACACACACACACACACACACACACACACACACACACACACACTTATAAGCCATCTTTGCTATGAGTGATTGTAGTGTTTAAGATAAGCCTTCACAAAGAATTATGCTTCCTGTTATTTTTAGGGATGTTTTGGGAGAATCAATCTTATTACTCTTCTTTAAGTAACACACAACTAGACCTGGATTTTTTTTTTGCCACCTGAGAGACTTTAAGTGAAAGATGACATTTTTGAGTGAAGTAAGAGAAGGATTATCCCTTAGAAATCCAGTATGAACAGGGTTTTCTAAGGTGTTAAAGAGAGATTTTGCAAATGCTTTCCAGAAAGCCCTTGTGCGATCTTGTTCTCTCCCTTCACTGTCTTGGTAGTAAAGGTAAATACATCTCTTTCCCTCCCCTCTTCCTTCATATACTCATTATGTAAGGATCTTTTAAAAAGATATTTTCATTCATGATTACCATATACTTGTGATCATATTCACCCCCTTTTATCCTTTCCTTTCTCCCTTTTGCCCTCCTTCTAGTTGCTTTATTTTCCAAAATATCATCCTTCTGCTTTCACAGACACTTGTCTGTATGATTTAATATAGAGATATATTCGAGGATGGACATATGAGAGAAAACATAGTATCTGCCTTAATTTTCTTAATATGATGATCTCTAGTTGCATCCATTTTCCAGAAAATGAAACTTCTTTGTGTGTATGCACCTCACTCTGTTTATCTAGTCATTGTTGGAGGACATGCAGGCTGATTCCTTGTCTTGACCACAGTGAACAGTGCAGAAGTACAGGTGTCTTTGTGACAAGCTGATGTAGAATCCTTTCGGTATAGTTCTGTAAGTGATACTGCTGAATCATATTACCTGGGATTATTAAATTCAGAAAGCTATAAGAAATGAACCAAGGTCCTCATTATGGTATCATTGTGTTATAATAGGGTAAAGCTATATGAAAGTACCTGCCCCCCAAAATGCACATTCAAAGACTGTGCATTGCCACGTGATTCTCTCTCTCTCTCTCTCTCTCTCTCTCTCTCTCTCTCTCTCTCTC
>CABHPR010128200.1:7893-36107 GCA_902168415.1 Peromyscus melanophrys | reverse complement strand
TGTGTGTGTGTGTGTGTGTATGTGTGTGTGTGAGTCTGTGTGTGTGTGTGTAATATATATATATATGTATAAATATTTTCCTTTTATCCTAAAAGAATCAAATAATTCCCAGAGAAACCATTTTTGTAACTCACATAAAAAAAAAAAAAAAACCTCTCCTTTTTCTCAAATTATTCTACAGCTTAACCCTGTACCTATCAGTATGAGCTCCTGTTTTCCTTTTGTAGATTTGGTTTTCAGTGAAGTCACTCATGGGATTTCTAAGATGAAAGCAATCAGAAGAGTTTTTGGTAGTCTTCACGGTACCCTTTTCAAAGGCAGACACTGGCAGCCTTCCCTGCTCTCCTTTCTCTTCAGACTTTCCAACCAGCTCCCAGTTGTTTGGTGCATTTTTAAAACACAAGTTAATGTTCACATATTTAACTTAGATTATCTCCCATCCAAGATGAAGGTTTTAAGGGTGCCAAATTATCTCACCACCTTTTCCCTCCCTTGATTCCATTAACCTTAGTATTTCAAAGCAATCTAATTTTGGATAAATTGCTTTCCTGTGTTTTGGCTGCTAGCTTCTGACAAACGTGTTTTAAGTTTCACTCAAAGGCTAATTTTTCTTATTTTAACCACTGAATGCTTTACAAAATTATGCTAGCAAGATGTCTTTTATTTCTCAAGTTTTCCTTACTGAGAAATTATAATTTTTCAAAGCTAAAAGAAAAAGAAAGCTTGAAAATTTGATACTAAGATAAGTATCACTGAGTAGCTCACATCATAGGACTTTATTATTAGGAGAATGTGATTCAGATTACTGCCCACTTAATAATATTTAGAAAACATATTGGTGAAAATGACCAGTTTTTAGACAGTTACCTGTTCTGATTTTGAGTGTTTGATTTTTTTTTGTTGTTGTTTTTGTTTTTTTTTCCAATGAAAATACAAAGTTAGCTGACTCTCCAATCCAGAAGTTTCCACCTAAGCCTACCTCATTTTAAATATACATATATACTCTGCCTTGTCTTTCTTATCTAACACACACAACACATACACACACACACACATACACACACACACACACACACATGCACTCATGCACACATGTGCGCACACACTCACACATGCACCACCACCATTTCAGGTACTCAAAGAAGAAGCTGTCATTTAAGAAGACCATGTTGATGATCAACACTCTGTGTTACCACCAGAGGATAAGGCCTGAGTTCCTCCTTGAGTCTATGCTGACTCCTTGGTCTATGCTCCCACAGGGGACCACGTTCCAGGTCCACGTTCTGTGCTTCCAGTGTGATGGGGTGCATTGTATGAAATTCCCAAACAATCAATAAAAATACTATGTTGGGGGGGGGAGAAAAGAAATATTTACTAAGTAAAAAGACTTTGTGTTTTGATGGATAATAACAGGAAGAAACTCTGGTTTCTACCATAACCACCCAGTTACTGAACAGATATCTCTTGTCTGAGCTGAAGTGGGCATGTATCAAAGATGAACTATGAGTTGAAAGAGTAATAGAACTGTACAGCTGCTGATCTTCAGCATTTTCTACTGGGCTGGCCCTGGACCATGACTTCTATAAGATAATTTTATTTCTCCTCCCCAACTATGTAGGCATCCTTTTCCTATTTTACAAGCAAAAGCAGGGGCTTAAGAGTTTAGTTTGCCCATGGATATACAGCAAACACTCAGCTACAATTCAAACCCAGATATGGCTTGAAATCCCATATTTGTATACTTTTTGCTTACTATTCTATTTCAGAATATCCTAAATATAGTGTTTCAGAGAAGGGAATGGTTACTTATAGGGATGGCTTCCCAGAGAAGTTGGCATTTGTGTTGAGAAATGAAGAGCTGGCTGACTGGATGGGACACCAGAGAGGATGAGGAACCATTTCAGACAGACAGACACATTAGCTGTAGGCAAAGCAAGAAGCTGGAGTTGTAGTGAGATTTGAGGACCAATAGATAGTTCAGTTTGACTAAAGTGAAATGGGATTGGAAAAGATGGATGGGATCAAAAGAAAGACAAGGAATAGTCATAACTTAACTATGTGTGTTCACTATTAGGAATTTGAGAGCTTGGAAACAGGACACAAGAAATAATAAAAGTTTAACTTCCCATAAGCAGAGCTTAGCAAAATCTCAAGTCATCATCCGAGGCTAGTCAGGTTATTAATATTCTCTGTTTTTCCTTCTCAAGTGACAGCCATTATTATAATGAGGACTCTCCAAAGTCATTTGTATTTCTTGGAAAGGAAGTATTAAAAATTTAAATGCTTTCACGTATTCATTCTTGAACCTGTGCTATTTGAGAATATTAACAAACATATTTAACACCTAGGAATACTATAACAAAATGAACAATAGATTGTTTATTCTCATGTTCTCATTATTTACAATTCCCTAGAGATAATTTGTCAGTTTTTTACTAAATGCCATGGTTTATTAGCTGCTAAGAAGGAGGATGGTATTTTATTCATAGCAAGACTTGGTCAATTCTTACTATAGACAGGGACCTTTTGCATATTCAAATCTACTTGGAGATTGTTTTGTTATGCCCTTCCAAAGCCATATATTTTTTAAGTGTTAATCTAGCTATTCTCAGTATAAACTGAACATATATACATGGTTATGTTTATTTTTTTTTCATTTGCTTATTGGTGACTATTCAAAAATACAGTTTAACACTTCCCCATTCTAGGAAATCAGTTGCTCATAAAAATAGAAAAAGACTGCACTCAGTAACATGGTTTTCTTCTTCTTTTTTTAACCCCCATTTTGAACTATTCAGAAATTCTTTTTGCAAGGATACAACTTGTTTGCCACACCACTGGGTCAGAGACAGACTGCATCTCTGTCTTTTGATTAGCAAGCATGGACTCAAATAAGTCCAATCATGCATGGAGGCATCTAATGGAATTCAAATATAAATATAATTGACGAGTGCCAGAAGTGAAAAATTTTATGTAATTTGTATGGCAAGTGCAGGGTTAATACATGAGAAGAAAAAGACCTGGGAGCAGCTTCCAGAGAGGCAGGATGCAAGCTCCAAGCATTTCCCTGAGATTCTCTGAAACAGGGGTCGATCAATTAATTAATATAGTTAAAAACACAAAAGCACCCTTGGATCTTAATCTACTTTAGGAAAGTGATCCAAACCAAATACATAAAACTGGTCGATGAAGATAACTTTCCAGTGAGGTGGAAAGTCTCATAAAAGTTGAAAAATGGAACACAAGGTCATGGGGCCAATCCTGTCTATCAGCACTGAATTATTTCATTACGATTAAATACAGTTAGCATGGGTGGGATTCTGTTTTGAGTCAACACTGAAACCATCACTATTGAAAATGTTTCTCCTCATCCCACTTTGCACCCTTCCCAACCACACCCATGCAAATATTTCCCATAAAAAAAGAAGGAGTCTTAAAGCCTGGGATCTGGGATGTGAGTTCTTCCCTTCTATGGCCTTCAGTTACCAAAGATGCAATATTGTGTGGTTACAAAAGAGGTAAGACTAGCTTTATCTCAGTCGTTAGTCAATGGTAAGCTTTGGCAGTCTAGGGACAGTGTCTACATATGCTTATCATCACATTCCTGCTTCCCAACATGTTGCTTTAAAGTTTACTCAATTAATCCTTGCTGAGAAAATTAATATTTGAATGTATAATTTGCATCTATACTCCACCAATTGGATGGGCTTGCTCTGTGAAGAGTGGATAAATACATTCACGAGAATCAACTCTACTGAAAAGTTTGGGAACAAAGTTAAGTAATTGAACACGGTTAATTACAGTAGACCTCTAATAAACCAAAGTTGGGTAATTTATGGATAGAATGCAAAATTCTCACCAGTTTGTCAGATTAGAAGCTGAAACTTCAAGGCAGTTTCACCAGGGAGCTGCCTCCAGTATTGCCTTCAGATCTCTTCCCCATGGCTAGGGGTCTTCAGAGTAAAGCTTGAGAAGCTTGGTCTAGACAACCATTGGGTGAGCTCAGGTGTGCATCTCAAAGGAAACACTCTTGCTCACTCATACATTTCATAACTCAGGCAACGTTTGAGTACAGAGATTAACAACACCAGATGTTTGGATGAGAATAGAAGCTGGTGATGCACTTACTACCGTGGACAGAGAACATGACTGTATGGAACTTTTGGATTCAAGGCAACCATAGGGTAGTGGAACCAAGAATATGGCTACCTGGGAAGGTTTCCATTTCCTCCCAGGGAAACTCCCTGTAGCACTTCTTAAAGCTAAGCCCCTAGGTGACTTTAGACAGTTAGATGTTTTTAACACGCAGTTTCTCTCATCAAAGCCTCAGAGCAAAACCCTACTTCAGGAGCCATCAGGTGATGCAGGATACTGCACTGGCTTGGAAGCAGGAGGATGTGTAGAAGTAGTAGGCTTTACAAGGGCCTAATCCTAGAGATGACAGGACCCAGCTAGCACAAGCATCCTTGCCCTACAGCTCACAGGCCCAATTTCCCTTACTGTACATGCAGTACATGAAATATACACACACACACACATATATATATGTATTTACACACACACACATACACACACACACACACATGAAGTTGAAATGACCGGCTGTACCTGCTGCAGGATCCCCATTCTCCTGGGAAGAACCAAGCAAGCATGCACATTTAAATGAGTCTGTGCACTAGCTAACTGCTCTTACATTTGAATTAAAACTTGAAGCCTATACTGTGAAGAATAAAGCAGAGGCTGGCCATGATGCTTGGTGATGGAATATTGACGGGCCTGTGTAAGGCTCTGGGTTCCATCCCACCCCAATCGATCAATCTTAATGAATGACATTTTTAATTCTTTGCTTACATAGAATAACATTAAATAAAATTTAAAAACAATAGTCAGGAGTGGTGGCTATAGTAGTTTCTTGACTTCTTGCTGTAATAAAAAACACCCTGACAAAAGCAGTGGGGCCAGAGAGGTGGTTCTGTGAGTATGTTGCCTGCACAAGCCTGATGACTAAGGAGAGAGAGGGTTAAGAGTGCATGGAGAGTGTCTATTATGGGGGGAAGTCAATACATCAGGAGCTTGAGGCAGCTGGCCATATGGCATCCACAATGAAGACGCAGAGAGTAATGGATGCTGCTATTCAGTCACTTTTTTCCATTTGATACAGTCCAAGGTCCCCAGGGAATATGCTCATCTATAGTGAAGATGATGCTCACCTATAGTTAAGTATTCTCACAACGTTAACATAATCAAGGTAAGGTCTCCCACCGGCATCCTCAGAGGCCAGTCTCCCAGGTGATTCTAGACTCTGACAAGTTGACAACACTAACTCTCAGAGTAGTACACACCTAAAATTCCAGTATTCTGGAAAGAGAGGCAGGATTAAGGAGTTCAAGGTCAGCCTTGGCTACATAATGTGTCTGAAGCCAGCTGGGTTAACATGAGACTCTGCCCAAACTCAAAAAAAGAAAATAAAGAAAGAAAAAGCAAGAAAACAAGTAAAAATCTCACCATGCCAAATTGAAGAAAAGGCATGGAAGAAATAAAATATCCATATTTTTGTACCTTTGGTGGCACTGTTCTCCTGCATTTTGAATAAGCACCCATTTTCATTTTTGCAGGTTTTGTATCCAGCCTTGTCAGGAAGAGATAACAAGAAGTCACTTATGGATTCTCTATGGCTTGATTAATGACGTGGTTTCTATAAAAATCCTCAATAGAATTACTTCCTTAGCATCCCAAGCAATAAGCTCCAGCTTCTAAGAGCAGGTACTCACATTAGATGTGGGAGAAAGGAACTAAAGTTCAGGGCTATCTCACTGAAATCCATTAATGTTCTTAAATCTTTCCCAGAACATAGTTTGATGTCAATGAAATTCATCTGTATTGTCCCAAATAATTTTAGACATTGATATTTTACATACAAGACATTGATTGTTTTGGTAGTGTATTCAAACATTCTGGCATCTTCTAATGATAACCACAGTGTTCAAGGACACCTAATTGGTCAAATGTATCCCCTAGAGGCCCAGGGTCAAAGAAGGGAAAATGGTTGTTAGAAATTTCCTGCCGCACTTCGCTGGTTACCTGACTCAGGCTTTGTACACACAGCTCTGTTTCTCTTTAGTTTTCTGCTCAGTTTCTGAGAAGGCTTGTTGGGACAGTTCTATGTCTTTTTCATTCATGTTTGCCAAAACATCACAGCTACTTTCTCCACTACTGGATTTCTGTGTGCAAGAATAATTCCAATGCTCATAGTTTCTTGTTCTGATACTTCCCCAGATATCTCTTGTCTTTTAACCCTATCTGCAATGTTCCTCAGTGTTTCCTAGCACAGTTGGCTATAATTGAGTGCCTCTACCCTAAAGATCAGGTTCTGTTTAATTCCCCTTTGGATGGGGAATTGATTTGTGAGGGCTCCATCCACTCCGATAAAAACACTTTATGTTTTTAGTTTCCAGGTTTTGTTTCCAGTTAACGGTAGAGCCCAAGATCTTGTTTTATAGCAGCCAGAATTCTGTTCTCCCAGTAGCTAGCTGTAAGATCAATGGAGATAGATGAGACCTCCAAGTGGCTGGCTTCATTCTCTCTATATCTGACACTTGAGAAAGAATGACCACTTCACACCTGTGTGAAGCAGGGCCAGCAAACTTTTGGAAACGTCTGTCACTATTTTAGGCTTTGTGAGCCACACACAATATCCAATATGGTTCATGTAAATTAATGAGTTTGATGCGAGTGGCCATGTTCTGACAATTTTTAAAATTTATTTTTGCAAAAGCAGGTGGCAGACTGGATTTGGCCTACAGCCCACAGTCTGAAGCCCTAAATAAAGTGTATATCTTAGATATTTCTTCTGAATCTTCCTTGCTCTCTCTACTCTCCTTATAAACACATGCTCCTATTGGTCCTACTTTGAGCTCTGTGGGTCTTAATATTTCAAATATTACCTCCATCTCTGATTAATGTGACTTAAATCTATAGCTTTAATGACCTCTACAATGGTTTCTTGGGGTCATCCTAAACTTATTTATTTTGAAATAGTTAAGACATAGCTTATTGTCTTTCTCTACACAGGGTAAATTCTCTAGCTGGTGAGGAGAATCATCCACTTTTCTGCTCAGATTCCCCACTCTAAATATTATTAAGACCCATTGACTAAAATACATCTTCCTTCATCCCACCTCCTCACAGGTGTCTCAGTGTCTATTACTCATTCTGCATCTTGGATCGATATGCAACCCTTCCACTGTCAATAATCTAGACTAGGGGGCTAAAGGTGGTCAAAGACTGGGTGTATTTCCTTGCCAGGAGACTAGAGCCCTGGGAAGACTTTCAGTCTTGTGGAAAGGGAGCTAGAGATGAATAGAGCCTGGCCTTCTGCCAAGGATGAGCAGTCCCACAGCCTTTTGCCCTCTGGCCACATGCAAAGGAAGAAGCATCTGCCAGGTTCTGGAAGGAGAAAGCAATAGGAGGACCTAAGTGGAGACAGCTCTTCTTGCCTTGATGGAGACCCTAAAGGTTTCTGTGAAGTCTTCCAATTGGGCCTCATCTTTGCTGGTGGGATGAAGGAGGAGAATGGGATGTATGTTTATCCCTTAACCAGTTCATCTGTCTCAAACCACTTCTAGCCTCCTTTTAATGGTATCTTGCTTGGACTATGAGAAGTACCTTCTAGTTCCTGCTTGGAAGCAGTTGGTCACGATGCTGTAGCTCTCAGGAACCTCTCGCCTCTGGTCCAGCTGGTGGGTTGATGCACTATCCCCATCCATCTCTATGATTCCTTCCCTGAAGACTCTTTTTTGATGCATGCTAGTAGAATTATTGCCAGTTGGGCACACTGCAGTATCTTTAATTATACATAGTTTACTCTTATTACTTTTTTATCTATTTTCTCCCATAAATTTGAAATCCTAGATGGCAGAAATTTGGCCTGTGATTTTTTCTACCACAGGTAAGATGAAATCTAGCACAATGTGAATCCTTAAATAGAAAAAAAAGGGGGGGTGATTGATAAAGAGAGGAAGAAAAGGAGAAAAGAGGAAAAAGAGAGGCAAAAGAAATGTTAATATTGATTAGAAAAGTGGGTTAGGACTTTTTACAATTTTAGCATCAGGATTACATTATCTAATTTTCTACAGAAAGTGCTAAAAAGACTAGCAATTTATGTGAATGGGCGGTTATTGTCCTGACTGATCACTTAAACACTTTTTCCCTGTGTACATTCTCAAGCTTTGGAAATCACAATGAAGACTCTGGCCAGTGTTTTAATTGCATGGTAATTACTTCAGAGATATCATTCATCAGTGCTTCCTTTAAAGTTTTGTAGCGTCTGCAATGGTCTGTGTGTTGAGAAAAAGAAAAACAGGAACATGCTATCTTCTGTATGTTAGCATGCTACATCTTTATTTATCATGATGCTCTCGGTCTTTAATGCACTCCTATATCTGTGAATCTGGGTCCACTGTCACATTGGTAAGGAGCTACACATTGCTGAAGCTTAATTTGTGTTATTTCTCTGAGATCTGAAAATGCTTGGAGTTTAATATTTTAAACAGATGACGAATCACACAGCAAACACTCCCATCTTTTTTCTTCTTTTTCCTTTCAAAATCAACTTCACAATGTCAAACTGATGTGTTTCTTAAATATTTGAACTTAGGGCATGGTGATTATCATGAGTTGGGTTGTGTATAATAATGTTACAAGCATTTCTTTGTAAATTCCTCATTAAAGATCACTAATCTAATTTCTTTTTTTTTTTTTTTTTTGGTTTTTCGAGACAGGGTTTCTCTGTGTAGCTTTGCGCCTTTCCTGGAACTCACTTGGTAGCCCAGGCTGGCCTTGAACTCACAGAGATCCGCCTGGCTCTGCCTCCCGAGTGCTGGGATTAAAGGCATGCGCCACCACCGCCCGGCCACTAATCTAATTTCTAATCTATGTTTTAAAATGAAAATGGGAAGATTAAAATGTTTTCTTCATATTTGATATTATTGAGATGTGAGGATAACATATAGGTTTTTTTTTTCCTTGAAGATGTTGTGTGTGTTGTCGTTTCAATTATTCAATCAGCTAATGATATTTTTTCCCCTTCTAAACAGCTCTTCCAACAATTAGTCATTATTGTACTAATTCAAGCCATTGGTACAGGTTCAGTGCATATGCTCTGGAATCAACCTGGACACTTCCTGAGGAGGTGTCTATAGCATTAGGATAAATGACTGCAGGCGATTGTAGCTACTGGGATGCTGAGGATGTGGAATTGGACGGCACGTGTCGTATACACGGTGCACACACTGTGACTACTCAGTGTGTGTTAGCCATTGTCAGGGAGGTTGTGTATCAGCTGGATGGGGTGAACATTAATCTCTTTTTCAGCTTATCTAAAATATGATTTGAGAAATAAGAACACCCCTTTTCTCTCATTTAAATTCAACAGCAAAACTCTTATGTAGAGGCCTTAAAATTGTATTGTTTTTTTTGGGGGGAAGGGGTCAATGAGGCAGCAAGAGGTCATATCTGATACAAGTGGACTGCGGCCAGTACTCCAGCTGCATTGTGAGCTGTTTGACCATTCACATTGCAGCTGGATCCTGGGTGGATGCACTGCTGGTTTGTTGTTTGGGGACTTCCTTTGGCTGTTTACATCTGCACCGGACGTTACATCTTGACACACAAAGATCTGACAGGCAGCAACTCACCACCTTGCTTTATGAAGCCACTTCATGATCCTGCTTTAAGATTCTGTTATTCTGGATTAGCAAAGATTTTAAATCAATGTGTACAAGAAGATTTCTGTAAGGAAGTCACTTTATGGAGTTGTCATAACAACTGAGCTTGATGATGTGTGAATGTTTAGTGTCAACTAGCACATAACTTAATATGGGTTCTTGATTTTACCAATAAAATAAGTGTAACATTTCTACCAGTAAGAAGAAAGTTAAAAAAGTTTCACATGCCCCGTGATTCTAGAATATGTATAAACTTCAACCTATAAACTTAAAAGAGGTCTAGACTAAGCCATGGTAAACAGAAACAGCCACCTACTTTGAAAAAAACTAAAAAATATTAACTATACACACACATATATGTAGGCAGAGCTTTTCATCAAGACTGTTGGCCAGCTCCCAAATAACCACATAGAGACTTAATATTAATTATAAATGCTTGGCTAATAGCTTAGACTCGTTACTAACTAGCTCTTTCAACTTAAATTAACACATTTTTTTTATCTACACCTTCCCATGTGGCAGTACACTTTTTCAGCACAGCATGTTCACCTTGCTTCTCTCTGTGTCTTCTGGTGACTCCACCCTCTTCTATCCCAAGCTCTCTTTTTGTCTGCAAGTCCTGCCTAGCCTTTTCCTGCCTAGTTATTGGCCAGTCAGCTCTTTATTAACTAAGAAGAGTAATACATATTCCTGGTGTAGAAAAAGATTGTTCCACAGCACATATACATGTAATGCACATGCATTCTATCTGAAGATTCCATTCAGGTCTTCACTAATTGAATCACAAATGATTCCCCACTTGAGAAGCAAGCTCTAGCCTCATGCTCCAATCAGCACATGGAATGGAAATAGAGGCAAGCTCACTGCCCATCCGGGTGTCAGTGATCATGACAATGACGGTCATCCCAGGAAGGAAGTAATAGAAAAATCAGCCCCCAGTCCTGCTTGAAAACATCCCAGAATAATCTGGATTGCTTCAAGTGATAAGATGAGATTTCCAGAAAATTCCCTGAGATGTTTAACTCTTAATTCAATTTGTTTGAAAATTTCACTTCAACTTGTTAAATACAATTAAGAAAGTCCAACAACACAAAAAGAAGATAAACAAAATACTGGAACCAGAGCTGGAAGAAGAATTAGACTCATTGGCTCAGTGTAAAGTGGACCTCGGTGGCTCTGACAGAAACTTTCTTGCCTAATATATTCATTATATTTCTCTACATTTCCATTTTAATTATCATGAAGAAAAGGCAGCCACCCTTTTGCCAAGCACAGTAATTTATACTTGCAATAGTAAGATAAGTAACACCACTCTAAATACATCATAAACAAAATATTTATTAGGAAAGCCTCATTAGCATGCATTTCATTCTGATAATAAGGTTTAGGAATTTAAATTAATATCAGTGTTATTCGAGAACATGGCTATTAACATTTAATAATGTTTAGCATTTATATAGTCCTTTGTGTTTCCAAAGTACTTTAGCCATTAATTAATTAAACCCCAAATTATCATTGTGAGCAGGTTCAGCTCATGGTTTCTTCGGTTATAAAATTATATTCATTAAGTATTTTAACTTTTCCAGCTAGAAGTTCTCATCAGCAGTAATTGTCTTGGAAGTTCTCTCTTGCAGAGTGGGGTTGCTTGTGTACAGATAGGAATCCCTCAATGGATGTCTATCAGAGATTCTATTCATGACCTGTGAGGACCAAAGATGGGCAACCGGCAAGAGGAGAGAACTCTAGATTGTCATAGAATGTCTGGGTTTCAATTCTGCTGGCTTTATTACTGGTCCCCTGACTCTGTCACCATACATTGAGATGTCTGGTCAAGGTCATCCTTAAAGGTCAAGCTTTAAAATAGAATCCATGCTTACTATTTATCCAACTAAGATATGTCACACACGAAAGGTGCCCAGTGTGTTATTTAAAGAGGAGAGAGAAAGAGGGGGGGGGGGAATTAGTTTAAGCAAGAAAACCTTCACACCTGGAGGAGGGGGACTAAAAATCTCATTTTAGAGCACAATGAGATTTAATCCAACACTGTCATTGACAGCATGGCATGCATACGCCCTTTTCAAGTATTAGTGACTTGGGCTTGAGGGGTGATCTGACCAGCCTTGGGGAGGGGGAGGACAGATGGACGGGGGAAGGGCAAACAGGAAGACTGTCACCCAGGAAGCTTTCTCAGTTGGTGTTGGGTGTTGGTAGAGAATGTCAAGCAGGTGCTGACCAAATCCACAGCGGGTATTAGATTGCTTCACTCTGGACTCTTAAACCCACCCAGAGCATCCTCAGGTGGGGAAGAGCCCCCTCAGCTTACACTTGGTTCCCTGACAACGGTCTTGGGCTGTTCCCTTTAAAAAATGGGATACTCAGCTTTAAGAGCCTCTCCAGGATGCTTACTTGCCTCAGCTGATGGAACAGCCAGAAGCCAGTCCCTGGGGTTAATCCTAGGAGGCCAGGGCATTGCATACTATTGGCTTCCTCCGGTGGCTAATTTTATCAGGGCTAAGCTGAGAAAAAGACTGGAAACACTCATGCCCTTATAGAAGAAAGCTTGGATTTGTTATCAGCAAGGAAAAAAGAAAATTATTATCATCCATCAGCATGGCAAAAAAGACAGGAAAAGAGTGTAAGCGCAAGTTACCCTATGGTCTGTGCCCTGCCTTCCTTCCCTCTCTGCTGGGTTCACAAACATCAGCCTTTAAAATACAAGCAGATACAGCAGAATAGTCAGGATAATGGGCTCCATCTTCAGTGGTCCAGAACCTTCCAGGTGGGAGTCACTTTATACAGCAGATCAAAACAAATGTAACAGATTTTTTTTTTTTAAGTAAAATGTGCTCAGCATTATATAGCCCCATAAATCCTGAACATGCTACAAAATTCCCATCCTGGGGGACTGAATTTTCTGGGTTGTAGTGATAGTTCATTTCCAGAGGTCTTCACTGTCCTGATGCTAATTTTTAACTACCTTTAGGAGCTAGGTGTGCTTTGTTACAGAAAGAGGCAGGTAGGAAGGCAGAAGGGAGGGAGGAAGAAAGGAGGGAAAGAGAGAGGGAGTGAATTTATCTTAACCTTAAAACTCCATGTGTAAACGCTCCATTGACGGGCTGACATAGCATATGTCCAAATATTTATTTCCTATTTGAACCAACACCCTTCAGTACTTAATGGCTCTTATTCCCTGCATGCGATAGAAACCCAGACTCCTCAGATACGATATTTAAAACTTCCACAATGTCATGTTTGACTTCCCACTTCTCATCCCCTCCTGTCTCCGGCACAGCACACATGGAGCTCCAGGCAGGCACAGTGTGTCTGACTGTTCTCTGAATACGCTGCCTCGTTCCCAATCTCAAGGCTTCCTCTTAGGAGGGAATATGGGGAGAGATGAATCACACTCCCAGCTTTTGTCTGTGCTGCTTCCATGAACTGAAATGCTCATATAGTTTCTAGTCATCTCCAGCCCACCATGGGATCCTGTGGTAGACTGAGCTATTTCTCATTGCCTTATTCTCCACAGCACACAGAGCTTTCAAACATGGTCAGCACTCACATGATGCCTTTAAAACAGAACTGGATTTTAAAAATAAACCATTTTTTTCCATGCTTGCAACTGTGAAACAGCACCGAACCTCAACACATTTAATTTAGGGGAAGTCTTGTAGCATGGAGCTTTCTCAACAGAAGTCTGACAAAAATGTGAGATTTTCTACTCAAATATAGGATGGACACTAGTCAACGACTCAACCAATGGAAAGAAACCTACTTAGGAGTGCTTAAAAATAATAAAAGAAATGGCCTTTGTTTGGGAAACTTCCTGGGCCAGAAGCTGCAATATGAAGAGTTTGTATAGATTTACATTCAAACACAGAAGCATTACTAAGGGGAGGGGAGACTGCTGTCTGGTTCAGAAGAACCTTAGAGCTTGTTGTAAGAATAAAAGCAAAATGGGAAATTTATGTGATGT
This sequence comes from Peromyscus melanophrys, assembly GCA_902168415.1. Lineage (NCBI taxonomy): Eukaryota > Metazoa > Chordata > Mammalia > Rodentia > Cricetidae > Peromyscus > Peromyscus melanophrys. Next base: position 22,406 of record CABHPR010128200.1, on the reverse strand, counting down.
TTGAAAAGTCTGATGGGTGCTAGAGTTGGGATGAGGAGTACGTGGGGTGGTAGGGATGGTAAATTCAAGAGCCAAACCAACAAAAGTCCATACATAAAGCAAGCCTTGTGGTGACATTAATATATGCACATGGAATGGAAGGACTAAACACCCATGTGTGAGCGAGGATGATTGCTTATTAATTCACCAACTGCTTTACCCATGCAACCAACATGAAACTTCAAAGATGTGGGAAATGAGGTTGAAAAACATCCTACCTACAAGGCAAATGAACTATTAAGCTTTGTTTTTAATTTTTAAAATACGTGTGTGGGTAGGTATGTGTGTGAGAGCATAGCAGGAGAACTCTGAAGGCAACTTAAAAATAAAAAATAAAAAAAAAAACCTAAGCTCCATGAAACTGACCTCCAGTGCCCAAGGTTCTTCATGCTCCCATTTCTAAGTAATTAAGAGCTAATGGAATCAACTGAAACAGAAAAAGAAAGACACAGAAGTAAAGGGAAGTACAGGAAGTTGAGAAGGAACAAGAAGGGGAGAGTCAGATCTAGTTGACAACACATTCCATGATGCTCCGTCCTGACTCTATGGGTATTTTTGGCAATTTGTTTCTCACTATTTTTATTTTAGATCCATCATAAAAGTGTAACCATGGAGCCAGTGAAGTGGGTCAGAGGGTGAAGATGCATGACACCAAGCTTAACAACCCAAGTTCAACCCCCAGGACCCACGTAAAAGTGACAAGAGACATGTGACGCTACGAAGTTGTCCTCTGAACTTGACATACACATGTGCAAACATACACACACACACCAACACATTCCCTCACACACACATACACTAGTATACACACACTCACACAATGATGACACACATTAACACAGGCATATAATAATAACATTCATAAACATTCACAACACACACACTCGCACACATACATTAATGACACACACTCACATACATACAGTAATAATCTAGTTTTAAGTGTGAACTGTGATGTGAAGAGGCTGTTCTGAAGCTGAACAGATTTCTGCTAATCAGTTCACCCTCCAGGCAATTCTGAATTCAGCAACAATATGGCCCACTTAAAGCAGGAAGAGGGTCTGGGGTTGATTGGTAATGCTGAAATTTTCCGATGAGCCTATCTTCCTATTTTTCGAAAGATTAATTAATAATTAATTAATTAGCATAACACAACTTATTTCATTATACATTATGCTATATGTATTCTCTCTTGAGGGATACGCACAGGCACAAGGCAGACACTGATCCTCAGCCCCTTCTGTGAGAGGTCTCTTCGGGGATTTAAACCATCTCTTTTAAGTGAAGTTAAATTCTACAGGAGAAAAAAATTACATATTATCTTGTATACAATGGATTTCCCTTCCACTTTTCTTCCTGAGTGAAAAGGAAATGATAGAAAATAAAAGTGAGGTTTGGAATTATATTAAACCTCTGCAATTTGTGGGCTGTTATGTTAGCGATGATTTTGTGTCTGGTATAAATTCTCAGCGCTATGGATACAGTTCTGCTCCATGACTCACATTAACATTAACAAGAGCTGTGCTATTCAGTTTCTCAGATCACAGAAAAATCTCTCCACTGAATGTGAAACTCTTGGGAAAGATGCCTCCTGGGAAGCAGATGTGCAGCAAATGATAGGTCGGAGAGCAGAGCAAAGCTGGGCCAGAAGGAAGGTTACTGGGGAGTGAACAGTAGTCAGGCAATCATATTTAGAGGTACTCAGCCAATAAGATTCACACAGGCAAAATGTGGACTGACCTCAGATCTTCTCTTTGTGGACCTGGAAGAGTCACTGGTTTCCCTAAGTCACATTTCATTATGTAAAGTTAATGCAGTGGGTTGGTATTTAATAAACACAATAAAAGGCAGTCAGCATTACTGCAGGTACATAGCAAAGATCTTTGACTCTTTTATCCTGGCAGCTCAATCTAGAAAGGAACGTGTGAAAGCAAGAGATACTGTATTTAGTGAAGTTTTTTAACTAGTCAGAGTCAGGGATAGATAGGTAGAATTTTTACCTCCCTCTTTGTATTTATCTTACAGAGATGGTGAATTGCAGATTTATTAGAGTACAATTTTCACCCAATGAACTGCCATCATTTGAAGTATGCAAGTTGATGAGCTTTGACGCATGCATGTGTCCATGGACTGACAGTCAAGACAAGAGACCGCTGCCCCCACGTTTCTTCAACAACCTAAATTACCCATCCCTATCTTCCTTGGATACCACTGGGCTTGTCTACATTCTGTCACTAAGACTGGCTTTAAATCAGAGTGAATCTTCTAGGATTTTACATAAATGGAGGCATCATACATATGTACATAAAATGTAGTCTTCTAGTCTGGCTTTTTTTTACTCAGCAAAATTATTTGAGATTCATTTGTCGATATTTCATCTCATTTTATTGCTAAGTAATAGTCTGTGCCATATTTTGTTCATCAACTAACCTGTTAATGGGTCTTACAATTGTATCTAAATGAATCTGCTGTGAATGTGAATGTACCATATTTAGGATGTATATTTTCATTTGAGGAAGGTAATTCCTAAAGAGTAGGTAAGTTGTGTCATGTTTTAGGGAGCTGGTTTTACATTATCTACCTGTTTTCCAAAACGGCAGCACCAATGCATTTCTGTCCACAGTGCATTAGAGTTCCTATTGCTCCTCAGGTCCCCAGGCATGTGCAGTGATCACCTTAGTCTTCTGCCATGTGACAAACTTCCACACACTTAGCCGCTTTAAAAAACTTACATTTATCAGTTCATATTCTTGTTGGCCAAAAGTCCAGGCCCAGTGTGGCAGAATCATTTACCAGAGACACACAGAGTAAATAAAAGACACCATCCAGCTTGTGTTCTCTTCCTAGCTCTAGATCCTTCTCAAGTTCGTGTGCTGTGATAGAATTAGATTCTTTGATGTTGTAGGCGTTGGCCATGGCTGTCTATTGGCCATGTGCTTCCTGTGTCTCTAAGTTTCTGGCATTCATCAACAGGTAGCATGACTCCACCCTCTAAGCCAGCTCAGGTACACAGAGCTTTCTCTTGACTCTGACTCTGTGACTGCCCCCTACTATATGGACTTCTTGCTCCAGACTTGAAAGGCTCATGTGATTTAGTCAGGACAATAAACACACTCTCCTTATATTTCAAGTTAAATGATTCATACTCAAATCTTCAAAAGTCCTTCTTCTATAAGAGTATCATATTCATTCAAGAGAAAGAGATGATATCACAGCATCATTTAAGGATTTAGGCCATTAGAGGCCATCTTAGAATCCTGGATAGTACAGAATGACTCTCTTGAACGGAGTAGCCCATGATTTCAACTTACATTCCTCTGATGGCTGTGACTAAGCATCTTACGGGTTCATGTGCAATCCGTGCATTTTGTATGGCAGTGTCTATTAATAAGATTACCATTTTTAGTTGATTCATTTGTCTTCATAATACCAATTTTTAAAGTTTTAAATGTTATTTCTGTTAAGTCTCTTATCACATTTATATAAAATTGATGTCCTAAGATCATTAATTCTTCTGATCAACAAAGATTCTATATCTTTGTATCTGATCTTGTATTTGACCATGAATTTTTGTAGTTTTATGCATAGATGTCTTACAAATGTCTATAAATGTATCCCTGATGTTTTCTCATTTTGACAGCATTGTTTGTTTAATTTCAATTGTATTTGTTGACAGTGCATAGACATTCCACTGATGCTCGCATATGAAATCTATATGCCATGCCTTTACCACAATCAATGGTTGCAGGATCCATTTTGCAGATTCCTTGAGATTTTCAGCATAAAATCATATCATCTGAAAGAAAGTTTTGCTTCTTGCTTTTCAGTCTGGGTATCTTGCTTTTTTTTTTTTTTTTTTTTTTTTTTTTTTTTTTTTTTCATTCTCTTTTTTGCCCTGGCTCTGGCCAGCAGAATACTGTAGAAGTTAGGAAAGAGAGCACACTGCTGACTAGTGCCCAGCCTTTGTGGGAAAGCCTCTACTAACTATAACAGAGCTACAGATTTTTCCCAAACTTTATCAGATTGAGGGTATTCCCCTCTGGTTCTTGGTTGCTGATAAATTTTTGTTGTTGTTGTTCTGAAATCATGAATTAATCTCAAATTTATAAAACAATTTTTCTACATCTACTAGATAGCCTCACGATTTCTGCCCCCCCCCCAGCTTTTAGTAAGGTGTGTGTGTGTGTGTATGTGTGTGTGTGTGTGTGTGTGTGTGTGTGTGTGTGTGTGTGAGCCTGTTAGTGTTATGCATTATACATTAAATCATTATTGTATTCCTGAATAGCTCTAGGTTGTACATCATATATTATATCTGTTGTATGTATTTTGTACTTCCAGAAGACATGAGTTCAATTCCCAGCACTCACGTGGTATGCTCACAATCACCCATAACTTCAGCTCCAGGGTATCTGAGGCCCTCTTCTGGCCCCCAAGGGCACCACACACACATGCTCATTACTTACAAATACATATGCACAATTATAAATAAATCTTTAAAGAAATTACGTTTCTGTGTTCATGAGGGTACTGGACTTTAGTTTTTCTTTCTTTTAACATCTGTCCTCTTCACAGATTGAGATAAGATTTGTGCAAAATTAATTTTCTTTCTATGTTTGGCAGAATTCACTAGTGAGGATGCCAGGCCTAGAGTTTCTTCTTTATAAGTTTTTAAAACACAAATTCTGCTCTAACATATCCAAGCCATCACTCTCTTTAAGGAATGAGCATTGGAAGTTTGTTTCTAAATAGAGACTTCCCAGTTTTCTCTGAGTGTCTCATTGGGATAAAGTCACTCACAACATTCTTGTATTATCTTCATCAATTCTGAAAAATAGACAATATTCCCTTTCTTGTTTCTAATATTGGTAATTTGTAGTTGTTCTCTTTTCTTTCTTTGTTATTTTTTTTGTTCAGTTACATCTACTTAAATAGTTACAAAGTTTGTTGAATTTCTCAACGATTCTGTTTTTCTCTGTTGATCTTGTTGCCTGGTGATGTTTTGCTGTTGTTTATTTATTTGGTTTCTGCTTTTCTTTTAAATGATTATTTCTAATTTCATTGGTTTTAATTTGCAAATTTTCTGGTTTTCTGAATTGGGAGAAAAGACCCCTAACAGGCTTCTTCATTTTTGTGTGCTTGTGTGTATGTGTGCTTGTGTGTGTGTGTGTGTGTGTGTGTGTGTGTGTGTGTGTGTGTGTGTGTAAAGACAGCATTTGCTGTTTTTTAAAAGCCCACAAACACAAATTTTTGTGTAGTATTTTAATTTTCGTTAAAGTCAAACTTCTTTCAAGTTTTCTGTGACTTGAGGATTACTTTGGGGGTTGTTGCTTGTTTTTAAAGACTTGAAAATTTTACAGATATTTTTCTGTTATTGTACTCCATCTTAATTCCCAACTCTTCCTAAGATATACTTTTCGTAATTTACACACTACTGTGAGAGGTTTCTTTTTGTGTGTGTGGCTCAGAATAGAATCTATCTATAATGGTCAATGTTCTGTGTTCACCTTATAATTCTATTGACGGTTGCAGGGCTCCATCACTCCGGTCAATTTATTGGCTAATATTGTTAATGCCTTCTAATATGATCAGTTTTCTGTGCGCTTAGCTAATCAGTTATTGAGAAGAAGATACTAAAGCCTTTAGCTTTAGTTGTGGATTTACCTGTTTTATTTATGTATTGTGACATGCTCACATATTGCATACTGATAACAGTTTATCCACAGCTAGTGGTGCAAAGACATGCACCTATAAATGTATCAACCTTTGTCACTATGAAATGATGATCTTGGTTTTGGTAATATTTTATCTGACATTTATTTTTCTTGATATTAATATAATCCACCTAAGTGCTATTTTGGTTAATATTTAGAGTGTGTGTACATTGGTTTACATACATGTACTCCCAGTGTATTTGTTTCTGGATAGCTCAAATTCTTTCCTGCTGGTATATCTTCTTTGAAAACAGAATCTGATAATGTCCACATTTAAAATGAGATGCCTAAGCATATACCTCAGGTGTGAATATTGATTCTCTTGGATAGTAATCTATCACCTTGCCATGATCTTTTCTATACTCTGTCCTTTCTGTTTCTTTTTCTTTCTTTCTTGCCTTACTTTGAAGGGACTGTTTTTAGTTATGTACCCTATCACTTTCAGTAGCTATCAGTACTGTCCAGTATAATTTTCATCTCCACACAGTATTTTCTAACTCTACAAGTCTAACTTGGGTCTTTATTTTTTTATATCCATATTGTTTAGCACCTGTGCTTCCCAATGCTTCTGTGAACATACAGAGTCCATTTATAATTTCTAAAAATCTCTTTTATGCTGATCCTGCTACACATCCTGTGTCTGTGTCTTTTCTTACCTTTATTACAGTTTTTGCTTTATTATAGACTTTCCCTGGTCGCTTGCAGGCCTCCTAAATTCCTCGCGGATGATAAACACTGTGAATTTAAACTGTTAGATGCTGAATTCCGCGAAATAGTTTTGACTTTGTACAAACAGATTGACCCTTGTGAGGCCTTTCTTAAGGTCTTGATAGGCAGAAAGGGAGTAACCTTTACTCTGGAACTGATTCAGGAGCATGGCTGAGACACTCCTCACTTCCATCGGTCCTACTTGTGTGTTGTGAGATTCTCCACTCTAGCCCTCGAGAACAAGAGCAACGTGTACCTCTGGGTGGCTCCTTGGCTGCGTTAGCCCGACTCTTTCCCTAGCTTTATGTAGCTGCTCTACAGCATGAACTTAGCACTGCTGAGCAAAACATTCTAGACGATTCTTTAGCAGAGTGTTGGGACCTGCTGTCTGCGCTATGATTTTTCTCGCCGATTCTCTGCCCTGCTGGCTGTTCATACCTATAACTCCCTGAATTCCCAACCCTGTCTCCTCAAATCAGGAATACCACCCTTTCTTTTAACCTGGCCAACCACTGGAGGCCATCAACGTGACTTATGAAGCTGACATCAGTTCTCCTTCTAGGGAATATGATGGTTTCTCACGGCCTCTTGCCTGATACAGGAAAAACATTGTTTTATATGTTTTATTTAGGTTTTTCAGTTGTGACATGAAATCTCAGCCCAATTTCCCTTCATGGCTAGAAGTCAGTGGTTCTCAACCTTCCTAATGCTGTGACCCTTTAATGCAGTTCCTCATGTCGTGGTGACGCCCCCAACCATGAAATTATTTCATTGCTATTTCATAACTGTAATTTTGCTATTGTTATAAATTGGAATATAAGTATCTGATATGCAGGTTATGTGATATGTGACCCCCCATGAGGGTCGAGACCCACAGGTTGAGAACCACTGCTAGAAGTAGCTGTCTATATATCTGTCTTTAATAAGAATATATTATTCTATAATTCTATATTCAGCTACAGGTGAGTATAAAGAATAACATCTGACATTTTCTAACCTAGAAAAAAACCACTTTCAATAATATGTTAAAATTTTGCATCTACACATCCATAGCAAAATATTCTTTAGCTCGCTTTTTAAGTGAATAGAAATCAAATTGTTATGATTAGCTTTCAGAGCAATCTGATTCCAGTGAATTGATACAACAAAGCTATTTAACTCATCCTTTATAACTGGATAGTTAGACATCCCCAATGTGTTGTTTTTAAGGTGTCTGTTAAAGCCTAGAAACACACACCTAGAGTTGATTGCTGCTTGCCCTGACATGGAGTTGACTCTAAAGTTTGAAACCTTTGGAGAGTACCATGCTTGTCCCGTGGCTTCATCTCATCCACATTTTGCTAGAATTCTTAATGAGAAAGGTGGGAAGAAAGACAACTGATTTGGACAGGTGGTGTTCTGACCTAGGATTAGTGGTGTGTAGGATTTTTGTCTCCAGCTCAGTCTGAATTCTCTTTGAGAAAACTGAGGTTTTTTTTTAAGACTTAGTTGGATGGAAATATCTAGGATGAGCTTTGGGTTGCTAATTTATTGGCAAAGTAACTAAAATTTCACAATACTTGGGCAAGTTAATTCAAGTTGGTGCTAGAAGCAATCAGAACATTTTAATCACGGATGGTGGCCCAAAGCTGCATGAATAGTGCACACCACAGTTGAGTGATGGCTGGTCTTGCCTACTGAAATAACTGGGGGATTGAATCTGTGCCCCCATAGACAGTGATCCCCGAGTTTGGTCCTAATAGTTATGTATCAGAGTCTCAGCAGAGAGCCCTGGATTATAGCATAATGAATAATGAATAACACAGGTAGAGTGTTATTGAGTTAGAGTTGAGATATGTTAATAGACAGTGAGGTGAATTTGTAATCGACTAAAGTAACCCACATTAATATATTTTACATTTGCAAAGCTTAAAAAGACAAATAGCTTCAATATCTCCTGCAGCAGAAAAAGAAAAGTAGACTAATGTTTACACAGCAATCAGGAACCTTAATTTTCTATTGGTCTTACTAACAGGGTATATTCCACGAGGGCTGGACTGCATAATTGTGAAAGGGCATTTATTTTTCAGAAGTAGAACGGAAGTGTACAAGCCCAAAGAAATCCCACAAGTTGAAATATTTTTTCCTAGTTCCTAGACATTTTAGTCCGAGAAATTATTAATTAGTTTTCCTCTGAGTATTTTCAGCTTTAATAACAGACAGGAGGGAAGACAAGCTTTCAAAGACAAAGACAAAGAGAAGTCTAATAGAGACTTGTTGGCAGCTTAGGATGAGTGTCAGGCCAGAGGAGTCACTCCATGGAAGTCACATCCACAAACAAGAGGTGCTATGGAAAGAGACACCGAAGGAGCAGGTCAGATGATAAAATGTCGCAGGAGACTGTCAGCCTTGAGGTTAAGTCCTGTGGTTAAGATCTGGCTTTTGAGCTACTCTCCTTCATGATTTAGCCTGAAGGCAATGAAAAGCTTTCAGAAAATAAAATTGGGAACAAAAGTTCATGTCCTGCCTAATGACTTTAGTCTTATTTTGTTGTTTTTAGGAAGCATTTCTTTTCAATTGTTATGGCTTCTACAGGTAGCAGACAACATTCATTTCCTCCTTTCCTAATTCAGCCAAACATGGCTTGAGCACAGTCTACGAACCCTACAGCACACTGACCTGGAGCCCTAGTGAAGAGATGGAGTAGCAGGGAATACTTTTGAAAACTTCACACAATTTAATAATTACAAATAAGATAAAAGGTGTCGAAAGCAACTTGCCATTTTCTAATTAGCCACATCATTGTTTTCTTTAGCTGATGTTAAGAAGGTCAGGGTTTTTTAAAAAAGTAATTACTGAGTGAAAAGGCAGGACATCTGAACAAAAGGATAAATCATTAACAATAAATAATACTACAATTTAAAAAAAGTAACATCAACACTAGGGAAACAAGGGAAATATCTGATTGACCAACTCCAGTGGTGGTTCCTAACTATGGAAAATCTTAAGGAACTGTTACCACGAGGAAAGGCTAGACATTAGGAATCTTGCTTAAAAAAGATGATCATGAGTAAGTAAGAATATTTTCCTAGTCACTAAGAAACTGCTAGGACCTGAAAAGAGTTAATTTTGGGGTTACAAAACAAACTATTAAACTTGAATAGTAAAATCAACTTGATAGAAATCATAAACAAGGCTAAGACAGAAATATTGATTATCATAACTACTTTTCCCTTAGTAAAATTTCATGTTATGAAAGTGAATTAAAATTTTTTCAAAGAAAAATAGTAGCTAAGTAATAATAAGAGAAAAATCAATTTTAATATAAATTTAAATGTTTTATAGTGCCCCGATCTGTTTTATGATTCCCACATTTCATTTTAATGAAAATTATTTTTTTAAATTGTAGTAAACAATAGCAATGCCCCTTTACAGCACAGTAAATCCTCCTATATGTGTGTTGAGTTTAAGAGATAAGCCGAATATTTTTAGTCTGTGCCTCAAAATGATTTCATCCCCTTTGAGCTGTGTTTTGAAACTTGTCATGTGCATATGTTCTCAATAATTGTGATGGAGATGGCACAATGGTGAGGAGTAATTGATGTGCCATGTACATCTGCTTTAAATAGTATTTCAGTATTGATAGGTGATCTCAGATGCTAACAGGGTAGGTTCTCATCAAGTGAAAATAGTAGAGGAAAAGATGACATAATGACTTAAATATTACTTTCAGCAGAAAAATCTTGAAATATTTTGCTTGGCAGAAAATATCTTTAATTCAAGGCACTCAGTTCCCTGGTACATGAGACACATTTACCCCATGAACTGGTCTTCCTTCGGAACCAACAGTTTACAGCTCATGTAACTCATACTCACTGGACCCTTTGGCGACTGCCTCTCAAATCCCAGAGTCCCCACTGTTTATTTCCCTTCCCAGGAGGCCTTTGGAAGGTTTGATTGCTCTCCCAACTATGCCAGATATCATTATCACTGACTATTTCAAGAGCTCCTCATTCCAAGTTAGCCCTGAGAATACCGACTGTCTCCTGTGGCTACGTGTGTTCTGAGAATGCTTTCTCTTCAACAAGGCATGTGCTGTCCACTGCCTCTCCCTTCATTCAAATACCAGAGTGAACTCTTCACTGTTCTGGTACGATATATAGCCTGTCTTCCTCTGATGTTATAGAACATTATCTTCCAATGAAAACAGACTTGCTGTCTGTCCCCATTTCTTAAAACTATGATTAAATAGTTACTTTTAAGTAACCCAGCATGCTCTGAAATATAAAATGCTGTTGTAGTTTTTCTGATAATAAGTCATTTGGGATGAGCTTAGAAATTTGATTGCATCTGTAGTCAAGTGTTATAAATAAAAATCTGATTCATGCTCTAACATTACTCAGAAATAAAAGGTGTTCAATTTGGTATTGTGCATCTAGACCAAATTGATTGTGTTCAGCCCTAGCATTTCAGCCACTAAATTATTGTTTATGTTCATCTGTTATTATCACAGGTTCAGCTATTGCATTTTTGAGACCACTGCATCAGTGTTACACACCTTCAAATGATAATGCTGAATAAATTGTATTACTTCTTAATGCTGCTATTGCCTCTCTGCCTTCGCTTTACTAGAGAATCCCTGTCATTTTGTCACAATAGGTGATGATGGGTGTGGCAGGAAGTAATTCATCCATACACTGAGAAGTCCACATACCCTGTGACTGCTATAGGCCATCAGAAGCAAAAAATGGAAGATACACCATCAAATGCTATGGAAAACGTCCAGGGTAGCCTTGTTATTCAGCAGCATAGTATTCCAACAATTCACAGAAAGCTCAAGAAAAATGACATTCATGACTAAATGGTTTGGCTGAGATGGGCCAATCAGCATGGCTGGGCTGCACAATGGATTGCTCAGCCCATAGAAAGGAGAACATAGGGGACAGCCTGCCCACATGAAATTAAAATTGACTAGAGCAACATTTGCACAAATAATGTTTGACTGCAAATGTTTCCTATCCACTGATTTCATTTGCTAATTAGACTACGTTAAAAAAACAAACAAACAAAAACAAAAACAAACCAAAAAAAAAAAAAAACCTGGAAAGTCACAAGTCTGTGGAAGAAAATCTAACCAGGCTTTTTGAAAACAGAAACAAGTTCCAACCAACCATGTATCTCAGAGGTGAGGGCTGATGAGAATGGGATGTATTGTGGAAGCAGAAAGAAAGGGATAGAAGAATGAGGCTTGAGGCTCTGCAAGTGTTTCATACAAGATGGACATGGTCATGGGTATGCATCCCAGTGCTGCTCATTGGACACTCACTGAAGGCACCAGATCATGCCCTGCTCCAAGCAACTGGGAAGCTTGGGGGCAGGAAGCCAAAACAAAGGGCAACAATAGCACCACATTATGTGCCACAAACACAAATGCTAGAGAGTGCCACAGAAAACAGCCAACTGGGTGCATTGTCCTTCAAGAGCAAGTTCAGGAAACTGATGGCATACCTCGGGTACAGACCCGATTTGGAGAACAAGGCTGGAGAGTCTGGGGCGGGCAACAGCTGTGCCAATGCATTGTGCCCAGAGTGATGGGCTGTCCTCTGGAAGAGTGAGCACTGCTTCTAGTAGCCAAGAATATTCTTGACTCTCTACAGTAAACGGCAGGAGTAGAAAAAGTCAAATCTGGTTTGTGGAACATGAATTGAAACAATGAGATTAATAAAACTTAAAAGATGCGTACATATGAATAAAAGAATAGAATGGCTTCCATAAATAAGAAAAAAAGGATGAGGAGCTCAGAGAAATAAATATATGTATAAGGAAGCCCTCTTTCAGCAACTAACCACCCCCCAACAGATTACCTATTCATAAAAGAAGGAAGAGGGAGAAGCCATCATGTGTGCATTTCTGTATCACATGAAAAATGGAAGCAAGGCTCTCTCTGCTTTCACTACACAGGTATGAGACAAAATACCCAGTGAAGAGGGAATTGTGCTACTGGGACAACCAATGGAAACTCATCTTGTCCTTTCTCAGGACTTATTGGATCCCGGCTGCAGTGTGCAGCAGGTCACAGCTATCTATGTGGTAATATGAATCTATTTTTTTTTAATTTATTTTATTTTATTTTACAATATAATTCAACTTTACATATCAGCCATAGATCCCCCCGTTATCCCTCCTGCCACCCCGCCCCCCTCTCCCCGGCCCACCCCCCATTTCCATCTCCTCCAGGGCAAAGACTCCCCCGAGGATTGAGATCAACCTGGTGGACTCAGCCCAGGCAGGTCTAGTCCCCTCCTCCCAGGCTGAGCCAAGGGTCTCTACTAAGCCCCAGGTTTCAAACAGCCAATTCATGCACTGAGCACAGGACCCGGTCCAGCTGCCTGGATGCCTCCTAAACAGATCAAGCCAATCAACTGTCTCACCCATTCAGAGGGCCTGATCCAGTTGGGGGCCCCTCAGCCATTGGTTCACAGTTCATGTGTTTCCATTCGTTTGGCCACTTGTCCCTGTATTCCATCCATCCCTGGTCCCAACAACTCTAGCTCACATAAACCCTCCTCCTTCTCGCCAATTGGACTCCCGGAGCTCCACCCGGGGCCTGACCGTGGATATCTGCATCTAGTTCCCTCAGTCACTGGATGGGGTTTCTAGTATGACAATTAAGGTGTTTGGCCATCCTATCACCAGGGGAGGTCAGATCGGGCTATTTCTCGACTATTGCTAGCAGTCTATTGTGGGGGCATCTTTGTGGATTTCTGTGGGCCTCTCCAGCACTTTGCTCCTTCCTATTCTCATGTGGTCTTCATTTATCATGAACATTCCTTGTGTTTCCTCTCTGTACTTGATCCAGTTGGGATCTCCCGCTCCCCCAAGTTCTCTTTCCCTCGCCCCTCATTATCCCCACTCACGTCCAGACTGTTCATGTAGATCTCATCCATTTCTCCGTCATTGGGCGATCCCCATGTCTTTCTTGGGGTCCTGTTTTCCAGGTAGCCTCCCTGGTATTGTGAGTAGCCGTCCAGTCATCCTTGTTCCACAACTAGTATTCTCCTATGAGTGGGTACATACCATGTTTGTCTTTCTGAGTCTGGGTTACCTCACTCAGGAGAATTTTTTCTAGATCCCTCCATTTGCCTGCAAACCTCATGATGTCATTGTTTTTCTCTGCTGAGTAGTATTCCATTGTATATATGTACCACAGTTTATTTATCCATTCTTCGGTTGAAGGGCATCTAGGTTGTTTCCAGGTTCTGGCTATTACAAATAATGCTGATATGAACATAGCTGAGCAAGTGCCCTTGTGGTATGATTGAGCATTCCTTGGGTATATGCCCAAGAGTGGTATAGCTGGATCTTGGGGGAGATTGATTCCCAATTTTCTAAGAAAGCGCCATATTGATTTCCACAGTGGCTATATCAGCTTGCATTCCCACCAGCAGTGGAGGAGAGTTCCCCTAGCTCCACATCCTCTCCAGCACAAGGTGTCCTCAGTGTTTTTGATCTTAGCCAATCTGACTGGCGTAAGGTGGTATCTCAGAGTTGTTTTGATTTGCATTTCCCTAATGATTAGGGATGTTGAGCAATTCCTTAAATGTCTTTCAGCCATTTGTGTTTCTAGAAATCTGTCATCCAAACTGAGACACTGGAGATCAGAAGAGGTGCTTGGCAATTGCACAGGAATAAAGGTGGGCATCCCAGCAAATCTGAGCAGTGGGTCATCTGCTCTGTGCTCACAACCTCCTGTGCGGGTCCCTGGAGAAGGTCTGGTGCTGCAGAAGGCCAGGCCAGATTTAAGGGCTCAGCTGAGTCCCAGGCTCCAAGTATTTCACCAATCACCAGCTACCATTCAGACAAATCTTTGGTGCAGAAATTCCAATAATCATGCATTAAAATAGGGGAGAGAGGGAGATTCCATTAGCATTAGGTTAGTGACATCACCCCTGAGAGCAGGACCAGGATTGGCCCTGGCCTAAGATTCAAGAAGTGCAAACATTACAAAAACAAGACAAACAAAAGTGAAACACACACACACACACACACACACACACACACACACACACACACACA
>CABHPR010128199.1:4734-21979 GCA_902168415.1 Peromyscus melanophrys | reverse complement strand
ATCTATCTATCTATCTATCTATCTATCTATCTATCTATCTATCTATCTACCTACCTATTTCTGTCTTTCTTTCTTTAACCAATTTATTTTTTATTCATAGATAGTTTCATATATATGTTTTATATATATAGTTTCATATATATAGTTTCATATATATGAATTTTAAAACATATAATGAATTTTAGTCCTTTTTACCCCTATTTCTGTCTCACCTTTCTTTTTTCCTCCTGCTGAAACCCTTTTCCTTTCCAAGTCCCCTTCCTACTTTTTTGGTGTGTGTGTGTGTCCCACTGAGTTCAAATAGGGTTGCTTGCAGGAGCATGGAATGATGGGTTACTTACTGGGCAACTTATCAATGCACCACTGAAGAAAGTGGTATCCATTTCCCCAGCTGCCATTAACTGTCAATCATTCTGAGTGGGAGGATGGGGGTGGGGGTGGGGGGGTAATGTAGATGTCCTATTTAGGGCAGAATATTGCACAGTCAGGTATTCTCTGCACGTTGACCAATTGAGTCCACTGCAAACAGAAGCTTCTTTGACCAAGGCTGAGAGCTGCTCTAAGATATGGTATAAAGATAGTATTAGAAGGCAGTTTGATGTGCCCTGAAGTGCTTTTAGCAGTACAATTGTGGGGCTGTGTTCTGGCAAGTTTTATGCCAACTTGACACAAGCTAGAGTTATCTGAAAGGACAGAAACTCAGTTAAGAAAACACCACCACAAGATCCAGCTGTAGGGCATTTTCTTAATTAGTGATTGATGGAGGAGGTCTAGCCCATTGTGGGTAGTGCCATCCCTGGGTTGATGATCCTGGGTTCAATAAGAAAGCAGGCTCACCAAACCATGATGAACAAGCCAGGAAGCAGCACTCCTCCATGGTCTCTGCATCAGCTTCTGCATCCAGGTTCTGGCCTTGTTTGAGTTCTTGCCCTGTCTTCTCTCGGTGATGGACTGTTACCTGGAAGTGTAAGCCTAAATAAACCTTTTCCTTTCCAACTTGCCTTTGGTCATGGTGTTTCATCATAGCAATAAAAACTCTAATGAAGAGAAACTGCTTTCCTGAAAACCAGGTGTGGTAGGAGGAAGTTGTTTTACTTGCAGCAAAAGCTATCTTTATCTCAAATACTTGCATGACACCCTATGACTTTTATGCGACTATATCCATCTTGATCCTGTCTGGTGCCTTTCCTAACTGTTGAACTCTGAGGGCTGCTGTTCCTAGTAGGTGTTTCCTATAGTTACTACCTGCCTGCTTACTTACCTACCGTGACTCACCTGCCTTGTAGGGACTATGCAGTTTTCAACATTAGAAACGACTCTGAGATACCACCTTACACCTGTCAGAATGGCTAAGATCAAAAACACTGAGGACACCTTGTGCTGGAGAGGATGTGGAGCTAGGGGAACTCTCCTCCACTGCTGGTGGGAATGCAGGCTTGTACAACCACTTTGGAAATCAATATGGCACTTTCTCAGAAAATTGGGAATCAATCTCCCCCAAGATCGAGCTATACCACTCTTGGGCATATACCCAAGGAATGCTCAATCATACCACAAGAACACTTGCTCAGCTATGTTCATATCATCATTGTTTGTAATAGCCAGAACCTGGAAACAACCTAGATGCCCTTCAACTGAAGAATGGATAAATAAAATGTGGTACAAATACACAATGGAACACTACTCAGCAGAGAAACACAATGACATCATGAGGTTTGCAGGCAAATGGATGGATCTAGAAAAAATCATCCTGAGTGAGGTAACCCAGACTCAGAAAGACAAACATGGTAAGTACTCACTCATAGGAGGATACTAGATGTGGAGCAAGGACGACTGGACTGCTACTCACAACTCCAGGGAGGCTACCTAGAAAACAGGACCCCAAGAAAGACACAGGGATCGCCCAATGACAGAGAAATGGATGAGATCTACATGAACAACATGGACGTGAGTGGGGGTAATGAAGGGCAAGGGTCGAGGGAAAGAGAGCTTAGGGGAGCGGGAGATTCCAGCTGGATCAAGAACAGAGAGGGAGAACAAGGAATAAGAGATCATGATAAATGAAGACCCCATGGGAATAGGAAGAAGCAAAGTGCTAGAGAGGTCCCCAGAAATCCACAATGATACCTCCACAATAGACTACTGGCAATGGTCGAGAGACAGCCCGAACTGACGTACTCTGGTGATAGGATGGCCAAACACCCTAATTGTTGTGCTAGAAACCTCATCCAATGACTGAGGGAACCGGATGCAGAGATCCACGGCCAGGTCCCAGGTGGAGCTCCGGGAGTCCAATTAGCGAGAAAGAGGAGGGTTTGTATGAGCGAGAATTGTTGAGACCAAGGTTGGAAAAAGCACAGGGACAAATAGCCAAACGAATGGAAACACATGAACTATGAACCAATAGCTGAGGAGCCCCCAACTGGATCAGGCCCTCTGGATAAGTGAGACAGTTGATTAACTTGAACTGTTTGGGAGGCATCCAGGCAGTGGGACCAGGACCTGTCCTCAGTGCATGTGCTGGCTGTTTGGAACCTGGGGCTTATACAGGGACACTTAGCTCAGCCTGGGAGGAGGGGACTGGATCTGCCTGGACTGAATCTGCCAAGTTGTACTCAATCCTCAGGGGAGTCTTTGCTCTGGAGGAGATGGGAATGGGGTGGGCTGGGGGGGAAGGCGGGGTGGGGGGAGAACAAGGGAATCCGTGGCTGATATGTAAAATTAAATTAAATTATAAAATAAAATTAAAAAAAAAGAAATTCTCTGGAGCAGCCAGAAGATAGGGGTTTATGTAATGCATCATTTCTACAGCACAGAATATACATGGCAGGAAAGTGATGGCTTGAGCAACCCTATGCCACTTTTGGTGAGTTGATTATCCTGAGGATGCCAGTTTCTGCTCTGCCATCAAGACTTCTCTACAGGTACAGAAGTGGTGTTTAGGTCACATGAACATGATTCTGATAGTCTATCCATCTAACCCTTTGCACATTCTTGAGTGAAGTCAAACTCTCACCCCGTGATGATTAAAAAGGATTGCTCACTGTGGCATATTGGCATCAGGACAACACTTCCCAAAACACAGCCAAAACTCTATGGAGAGCTAATAGACATGAAAATGACATATACATCTATTCCTTTTGCTTCCTGATCTGTAGACTATTTTAACATCTTTTTAAAACATTTGTTCAAACCTAAAGAAGTATGACTTAGAACAGTATTCTAAACTCCAGCGGTTTCCATGCATTTATGAAGCATCTTTGTGTTATTTATGAATGTGGCTATCCTACACTGTGAGTCCAGGGTGTACGGCAGGCCCTGTGCTATGCTACAGTTGGACAAAACTACATAGTAAAGGGGCCTGTTGAAAGAGATGAACAATAACCAAGGAAGCCCAACATGAAATATGTAGCTGTAAATTGACGCATGCCTTTAAAGATTACGGAATGCTACATATTCTTTTATATCATTTGAGTTGGTGGCAGGACAGGACCAAGACCATAACATTTGAGCTTCAGTCTGTTGCCTGATTTTGGTTGGACTCATTTAGGGATCAATCTAAGAAAAAGAGGTCCTTCTGATGGGACGAAAACAGCCTTAACTGGAAATAAAGACCTGGTATGAGGGTGGGACATGGGAAAGTGGGAAGCTGTCTTGGTTGGGTATAAAGGAGGGTAAGAGATGGGCCAGGCAAAGTGCACATGAGAAGGAATGGGAGAGTAGGAAGGAAGAGCACCTGTTCAGTCAGTCTTGACTACCTCAAAGTATGTAGGTTCAATAGAGAGGAAGCATGTCAGAGTGAGGTTGGCAAAGCAGAAGAATCTAGGTGCTTGGAGCAGGAAACCTGGTCTGGTGAAGGCTCAGCCCAGACAGAGAACCATCCATTCACAAGGATCTGGTGATGGGTTAGAAGTTCTTTAAGCTACAATTCTGGGAGCAGAAAGAACTGTGGTGTATCCGATACACCTGTGGGACAACTAAGTATCCCATTGGCACCAGGTGTTAGTGACATTTGGGATTTCTCAATATGTAGATAGTAAGTAAAATCATCAGTAGGTAATGAAGTTACTCACTTCTTTTTCTTTTTGAAGACACATTTGTACTTTACAGTGATGATGATGATGGTGTCTTTCCACACTGGTGGGAGTCCTGCATGGCCAGTCCTTAGTGTTGCTCTCCTGCCACCACCACTGCTTGCTGCCATTGCTGCGAAGGTCCTAAATAAAGGAGCACACATATCTTTTCTGTCCTCTTCCTGTGACATAGAGCAGACAAGCACTGCCTGTCCTGAGTCTACCCTTCCTGTCCTGACCTATGAGTTGCTGCATGGATTCTGAGACTGCCCCTCCTCTTTTCTTAGGGGTCTGAGTGTGGTGGGTGACAGAATTCCCCCTCTGTGTCAATGCAGCAGCTGATGTAAATGTACTTAAAAATGAAGAACATGAAAAAAGGCTGGTAATGAATGTGAAACTGGACTAAAATCAAGTAAAGCAGGAAAGAGAAGGAAGGTGGCCAAGTCCGAGTAGGCAGCAGGCGCCTGGCTGTGGCCATTTGTCCTGGCATTCAGGGAAGCTTGTCTGGAGCAAGGTCTCCAGGAAGTCAGCTTCCCAACTTTTCTCTGGACTGATTGCTCCCTGAGGCCTGGAAGTGCCGGCACATTTCCACCCCCTCCCCAGAAATGTCATGAGCTCATCAGGAGGTCCTGCCTGGGAGCCTTCCGACCTAAGCCCTTTTCAGAGACACTTGCATCTTGAGGCTTTCTGAAGGTGTTGTGTGTGAAATTTCTTTTGGATTTCCATGTGAATGCTTGTTCAGGCTCTGTCTCTTTGCTAAGGCATAATGAGTTACACAGAGGAGGGCTCTGAAGAATAAGTCACAGCCACATCTATGGAAATGAGCTAACCTTGGGTCCAGATATGAAAATAAATATCCAGGCTTGTGGACTAGGCCCAAGGCTCAAATGATTGAATAACATATAAAGACTTCTTTCAAGCCTTTTAGTACAGGATTGCAAAACCCTCAAGTCTGAGCTAAGAGAACCTGTAAACAAATTTAGACATAAGCACAAGGGCCTCTTGCTTCTGCCTCCTCAGCCACGAGACCTGCTTCCTTCACAGCTGATACCAATATCCAGTATCTTTTTAGAAAAGTGAGATAATAAAAATATTGATTGTAAAAATATTAAATCACAAATATCTTTCTTTATGGGTGAGGCTGAAGTAAGCTACACATTGGAGCTTACTGTGAGCAAGCATGCTCACTGTCTGCTGTGCCTCTAGAGGTTTATCCATTAGCAGGTTCAAAACCTGTGTCCCAGATGCACTGTGGTCTTCAGTATGTGTAGACCCTGACAGGATGTCATCCTGCATTTCTGCCCTGCAGAAGGACTCTTTTCATCTTTACTCCATGAAACTGTTCACTAGAAAGCAGTTTATGGTGGAGGAAAGTCAAAGACTTAGGGACAGACGGAGAGCATCCGTGAAGGTACTGAGAGTCTCTGTGGTCAAGCTGCTGTGCTTAGGATTCTGGGTCACATTCTTTAGGCCTTTATTACCTGGGGATTGGTTATAGAAATAATTGCATTGATGTGTTTACCAAATGTTCTGAGGCTTTCACTCAGGCTTTCACATTCTAGACAGGACTTTTGGGGGAAAATGGTGGGGGAAGAAGATATGTTACAGCAGAGAGCATAGCATGTAGGTGATCCACCCTGGAAAGAACAACAGTGGTGCCAGGGTCTGCTTTGCTCTTGCAGGCTGTGAAGAACAATGGGGCATGTGGGAGCCCACAAAAGCTTTCTAGTGGGATCTGAGCTTGCTTTACACAGCAGGGCTGCATTAGGGGATGGCTTGACCACGTGCATGGTCACCAGGTGTCTGGGATGTCTGCACTTGGCTGTGCTGGGGTGGAGGTCTTTTGCTCCACCCCTTAGCATTCCTTTAAAAACCCTTTAGTAGAGACAGAAGGGGCCAGTGGGTTTTGACTCAGGCTCTCCAGAGGCTATCCTGTGTTTCTAACTGCCTCTCTCCTCTATATTTCTATCTACATATTCCTTATTTCTCCCTGCTCAAGAGTACCCTGGGGGAAAAAGAGGGAGCTGGTCTCCCTCAGGGGCATAAGGAAGGCATTGGATGTGTGTATCAATGGGACCTCAGATAGCATCCTTGAAAGCCAGGAGCTGGAAATAGTCATAAGAGGGGTCCTGACAGGGAGATAAGGACCTTCCCATGCATAGTATTTTTTTTTTTTTTTTTTTTTTTTGGTTTTTCAAGACAGGGTTTCTCTGTGTAGCTTTGCGCCTTTCCTGGAGCTCACTTGGTAGCCCAGGCTGGCCTCGAACTCACAGAGATCTGCCTGCCTCTGCCTCCCGAGTGCTGGGATTAAAGGCGTGCACCACCAACGCCCGGCTGCATAGTACTTTTTTTTTTAAATGAAAGGTTATCCCGGATGAAAACCATCCCCCCTTGGGAGTTACATTTTGAAAACTCGGTACACATGACTTCTTAAAACACAGCTTTTACACTTCCAATTTACTACTCAACTAGTTTTTTAAAAAGAAATTTATACTTCATTTTTTATTATTTGAAAGTTTCATGCATGTATGCAATGTATCTTGATTATATCCATCCTCCCACTTCCTCTCTCCAACTCTCTTTGGAGGCCTTCCAGTTTCTCAACATGATTCTCTTCCAAATTCATGTCCTTTTACATATATATAAAACATATTGAATCTAATCAGTATTGTCCATATGCCCATGGGTGTGGAGTTATCCACTGGGGCATGGGAAATTTATCAATAGCCATCCCCACAAAGAAAAATGACTCTGCCCTTCATTGGTCAACAGCTGTAATGAACTCTTCTGCTGAGAGCAGGGCATAGAGAGCCCCTTCCTGCTTCCTGCTGGAATATTTTACTAATTCGACCTTCTGTAGGTCAGGACTAACTGCAGTTTAGGAAAGCTGTTTTGAAGACAGAAGATTACATTATGTTAAAATATGGTCATATCTGTGTGCCATGGATATCTTTTACTTGTTAGATAAAAGATATAACTGAATATTAAGTCATGTATGTAACATCTGTGTGGTGTTGTACAGTGTATATTTAACTGATGGCTAAGTTCTAATGCCTATCATCTGTATCTACCATCAATTTTCTACCTAGCATCAGTCTGTACCCATGTATCATCTATACATTATACATACATTATCTACCTGCC
This sequence comes from Peromyscus melanophrys, assembly GCA_902168415.1. Taxonomy (NCBI): domain Eukaryota; kingdom Metazoa; phylum Chordata; class Mammalia; order Rodentia; family Cricetidae; genus Peromyscus; species Peromyscus melanophrys. The sequence continues at coordinate 14,762 of CABHPR010128199.1, read as the reverse complement.
TACCTCTTTATGTCTCTGTCTTCTACATCTCCTATGTAGATTCATTATCTAGCTATATCTCCTATTTATTTCCTACATATCAACAGCAACAACTTGGTATTACAGACATACCTGCATTGTGAAGTATAAATTTACCTATAAATACAAACAAATGATTTTATTCGTCACTAGCAACGATAAGAAGGGGCAAAAGACTTTATAAATGTATATTTAGAAATAATCTCCAACCTACAGAAAAATTTTAAGAATAATACAAATAATAATACACTGAAATTGTCCTGCTTCCCACAGGAGTCAGCTCTCCCTCTGTTCTTGACCCTGCATCATTCAGCTTCTCCCAGCAGGTACAGCGTCTCAGTCCTCCCTGACACCGTTGAAAATTGCTGGTTAATAATTTTGCAGAATAATCGTCTGTTTGGGATAGAGTGCTGCATGATTATACCCAGTTTAGGCATGTTTGACCAGAATGTCACAGGTGAGGCACTATGTTCTTGTCATGACACCTTATCACTCTGCAAAATGATACTGATGTTTCTCATAACTTGTGACAATGATTTGATCAAATGATGAAGGTGCTATGTCGTTATGCCCATGATAAATTTACTTTTTTTTTTCAATCTGTATCTGGTGTGGAGATAATTTTAAAGCTGTTTGGCATCTTGTTTTCTATCCACTCACCATGTACTTTTACATCAGTGAAGTTTTCCTAAGCAGAGTAGATGACTATTAAAGGATGATTTTTTTTTTTTTATTCAACAGTTGACATCTAGTCTAAGGGAGAATTCTCTGTCCCCCAAAAGTCATACGTTTGGGATGTCTCATGGATTTTTATTCTGCAATTATAATTCTTTACTATTATTGTTTTGGTTATTAGATTGTCTGAATTTTGTCCCTGAGACTCCCTTCTGTCTAGTGTCTGTGTCTTTTGGGCATCTCCCGATTATTGTTACAAAGACTTCCTTATTTCCTGGCACAGCAGTATGTTTTAGGCTCATCTCACACTTCTCAGCCCTGAGCCATCTATTTATTCAGAGTTTGTTTCCTTTCAGTAGTGAAGGAGCTTATTTGGATGCCAAGAGGTAGAGTTTGTGTTACTAGTGTATCCCTGCTCCCAAACACTTTTGTGGGTAATATTCATATCACCCCTCTCCTTCTCTATCTTTCTCTGTCTCTCTCTTGGCCTCTCTCCTTCCCTTCCTCTCTCTCCATGACTCCAGGAAAGCTTATTTCATTCTCTCAAGTCTTTTCTTGTTCTGTATCATGCATCATTTCCTTTGCAATTTTTCCTTTCCTTCAACCTGTTAATTTGTTTTCTTAATTCCAATCTCTATCTATAACTAAGTTCCTTATCTGTTTGCACAAACATCTGTCCAGAACTCTCAGGACAGCAAAGGTCTCTGCTGGACAGTTTTGCACCCCTGATCCCCCCCCCCCCATTTCTGCTTTGTCTGATAAAAGTTTGTAACAAAAGTAGTACAATCAATTAGGGAAATTTGATGGTTGCTATGATGTATAAAACAAGATAATACCCAACAACAACAACAACAACAACAACAACAAAGCTTAGGCAAATATCAATATAAGCTAATAACTGTTCTCAAAGAAGAATGTTTTTTATGTCACTAATTAAAATGAATGGACATGATCTTTATATTGCACATCCTTGGATATTAACATAATAATCCTGATACTATACAATACATATAGCAAGCATATAGTTAGAATCTAGCAAAAATGTGGGGCACACCCAGTAATGAGATCCAGGTTGTAATACCTCTAGAGTGATAAACCTTGTGGGTCTATGGTGAGAAGCCCCAGGAGAGATCCACTGGCAAAAATGGCCCTAGATTTAAATTAAAAATATAAAGCCATGTCTTGGGCTGGGCGGCAGTGGCTCACGCCTTTAATCCCAGCCCTCGGGAGTGAGGCAGAGCCAGGCGGATCTCTGTGAGTTCAAGGCCAGCCTGGTCTATGGAGCAAGGTGTAGGACAGGCACCAAAACTTTACAAGAAACCTTTTCTCGAAAAACCATATATATATATATATATATATATATGTTATATATGTTATAATATATATAAGTAAATAAAGTTATATCTTACATTTGCAATATAACTAAAAGATGGTGGATAGCACTGATGAGTTCCCAGCAAGACTGTTTAGGGTCCTATTCACAGTAGGCTACTGGGGCTTTGAGTACCACCTCAGAATGGGCATTATTTGCTGCCCAGGTTGGCCTTGGTTTTAATATCATAATGTTTCAGTCTGCCAAATGGCCATGTATCACTACAGCTCACTTGGCAGTGTGCAGTTTCTAAAAGCCCCAGGTAGATACCATTTTGCACATACAAATTCAACTTAAGGAAGACCATGAATTTCTTTTGACCTGACAATATTTCCCATACAACTCAGCTGGTACAAATCAACGAACCTAGTTGGTTTCTAGGACCCCACTCTCCACCAATTTAATCTAGCACCAATTTAATTGAGGCATAGCAGTTGTATGTATCTATGTGATAGAGTATAATAATTTGATACTCATATCTAGAATGCAATGACTGAATCAGGGTAATAAGTATTTCTTTCTTCTTAAACATTCATTTATTCAGTTTTTAAAATACTGAATAAATTTTTGAGGACTTTAGTCACCAATGCTGGAACTAATCCTACTTACCTAACTGTACCCCTGTCATCCACCTCCTTCTCCCTCTTCTCACCCTCTCATCTCTACATCTCCCTTTTTTTTGAATTTTGAGAGACTAAATAATTTTTCAGGGTTTGGTGTAAATTTCAAAGACAGCATTAAGTGAAAAAATATATCATTTGAGATTTGATTTGGGAAAGCAAAATATCAAAATTTGCCAGGAGGTTTGCACATTTTTTTAAAGATCTAACCATGGTGGCTGAGAGGTAGTATATGGTTCTCTATTGAGCTATGATACTAAAGTGTTTTAAAAGAAATGTAGGAGGCAACATAATATGTACTGGATAGTTTTATATCAACTTGACACAAGCTAGAGTCATCAGAGAAGAGAAAGCCCCAACTGAGAAAATGTCTCCATAAGATCCAGCTGCAAGGTATTTTCTTAATTAGTGTTTGATGTGGGAGGGCCCAGCCTACTGTGGGTGATGCCATCCCTGGACTGGTAGTGTGGGTTCTATAAGAAAACAGGCTGAGTGAGCCATGAGTAGTAAGCCAGTAAGCAGCATTCCACCGTGGGCCTCTGCTTCAGGTCCTGCCTCTAGGTTCCTACCCTCACTGCTTTTAATGATAAACAGTTATATGGAAGTGTGAGTGAAATAAACCTTTCCCTGCAAGCCTACGTTGCTTTTAGTCATGGTGTTTCATCAAGGCAATAGTAACCCTAACTAAGATGCAACATGAACATAAACACTTTTAAAAGTGACAACACTTATCTCTCTTCAATGACAAAAGACTGATGTGACAGAGTCAATCCAAAGCAGGAAGTCCTACATAGCCTCTTTACCTGCCAGACAGGCAGACCATTGCAGGGGAAGGAAAGCTTCCACAAACCGGAGAGAACTGACCAACAGCCCAAAAATGTAAATACAAGCCCCTTTTGACAATTTCATAAACAAGCCCATTAAACCTGAGCCACTTTTAAGCAGTCCAGATGAAGCTGCTATTAAGCATTCTCTCTTTGTTTCCTTAAGGTTTCATTTCATACTTTTCTTTTTAATATTCTAAAATTAGCAGTCATTTTATTTAAGGGATACCCTCGAAACTGTATAGCTTGTATACAAAGGTATTGTGTCTATCTTTGCTGTTTCTAGTAAAATCTCACTCCTCAGTATTGATTGTAGTCCTCAAGCAACTGTCCAAAGAAAACCAAAAGGCAGAAAACTATGAACTGTCTACCCCAGACCATCATTTGCAGTAGTTTCCATGATCATGCAAAGTTCTGTAGGGACAATGCCTAATAGATGCAAACCCCGAAGGTACAGGTATAGGCTCTGCATTCTGGTAACAATGAGGTCAAACTGAAAAGATCTTGATACCTGGTGAATATGCATTAACTAATTTCATGTACTATCAGGCCCAATTTAAAGTTACCAAAGAACCTGGAAACTATTTTTAAGTTGTCATACTGTACAACATAAAAGTCAGAATCATAGTTGAGAGGAAGTTTGTCAAAATAATATTTCCATTTGGTTAAATATGAAGGACGTTTTCATAATCACAAATATGTAGTAGAAATGCTGTTGGATTTCAGATCACTAAGTCTGTGTAAAAACTCAGAATGAGAAATTGAGGCCTTTCTGGATTACAGACACATTAAAAGGAGGGGGAGTTGTTGAAAGAGAAGTACAGAGCAGGAGGAAAGCTGCAGAGTCACCACCCACAGGGAAGAGCTGGCTTCTGTTGGTTGTAGATGCTTATTATGCTACTGATGAGCAAGAGCCTTAAGTTCAGGATTGGGACCCTAGGTAGCCAGGCAGAAATAGAGCACAGGGACCTGTCATATGAAAGGGGACATCGGTACTTCAAGGCCTTCTCCAAGCCTCAGCACCAATAGAGACAAGCAAAAACATGAAGAGACTGTCTTATAGTGTGGAGGTTTCTGAGTGAGAAATGCTCACAAGACTTGTGGTGGTTGAGCCCCTGGGGATGACAAGGGGCACCCAATCAGTGAGGAGTGATCTGGCCTCATTACGTCACTGGGAAAGGCTAAAGCTGGGTCTTACCCAGGGTATGGGAGAGGGATCTTTTGCCAGTACTTATTCTTGGATCATTTTCCAAGTGAACTGGCTTATGTAAAACTCACAATGGTCTTTATATTCTAAGCCAACAAAATTATATTAAAAAACACATACTTGGGGTTGGAGAGATGGCTCAGCAGTTAAAAGCACATGCTGCTCTTGCAGAGGACATAAATTCTGTTCCTAGTACCCACATCAGAGCAGATAATTCTAGTTGCAACAGACTCCAGCACCCTATTCTGATTTTCAAGTGCTCTGCACCCAAGTGGACCAACCAACCCTCAAACACACAAATAATAATTTAAAATAAATTAAAATAAAAATAAAATCTTTAAAAAACACTTAAAATACTTTCCTTAATAAATTAAGATTATTGTTTATTGATCACCAATTATTTGTGATGCTCTAAGTTCTTTGTGATCTTCTTATGATAATAGAAAGAGCTGTTTAAAGGTTTTCATCAGCCCTGTAGCTTCTCTGACTTTATTCATGGAGAAAATTGCTTCCTCAAGTAAAACATTCCTCATCATAGCCAAAACCTAGGGTCCTTCACAGCAAATGACCCATAGCTCTTTCTTCCCTGGGTAAAGACATCACCAGAAGATAATTCTCACAATTAACCAAACTCCAACATGGTTATAACAATTCAGTGACTTTTCAAAGAAAAAAAGAAAAAACACATCTCAGGATATTGAAATTTCTGGATATACATTTAACTTTTCAGAAGTAAAACCTTCCACACATGTAGAAAGATTATTCTTCTACCATGTATCTTCCCAACAACAAGTTTTCATCTTTATCTTTTCTTTTAAAAGATTTAATAATCAGATTAGGTTACAGAAAGTCTTGATTTTAGGCAAGTAGATTTTTTTTTAAGAAGCTGTCAAATATTCTTACATCTGAGGATCATGTTATGCACTCAAACATGTTCTGGGAAAGGACACTATAGACATAAAATCCATTCTGAGTTTAGAAAAGGAAAAAAAGGGTTGGTATGCCAGTCACCAGGAAACAGCCCTGGAATCCCAGGAATTTTCACTCACTGTGTGCACAACTTCCTGAAGCCACTACATCCATGAGCCAAAGAAGGCAGAGAGAATGGGGCCTCCAGGCCAGCACAGGAAAGTAGCCTGACTTCACTTCAGGGCAGCAAGTCCTAAAGATATAACCCACATCTTCCAAAGTAATACTGCCAGCTGGGGACATGTTTAAATATGTCAGCCCATGGAGTGCATTTCACATCCAAACTGTAATACCACACCACAAAGACTCATACTCTGTCTTAGGTACTAGTGGTAAAGACCTGCACAGCCCAGGAGCTACAGCAGCCACTACTATTATCAGCACCATCAGCAGCCATCATCTGCTAGTCTCCTGCTAGAGTGTGTCATTGCTTCAAATACAAAAAGTCTTGAGTCAGTGAAGCAACCCAGTCCCAGTGGCAGGGTTTGAATGCTCGCTCTGATGAGACCAGCACCCCATCCCTGGGAGTTTCCCTCAGGGAGAAGACTCTGGCTTTTGATGGACATTACAACAACTCCAGAGTTAGATGGAAAATGCTGGCAATGCATACCTCTAATACATAGTATGGGATCCACAGAGAGACCTTATTCTAAAAACAAAAACAAAGCAAGATTTAGCTAATTGGCCCCAAATGAGACTACACTCTTTTCTCATAGAACTGGATGGCAGCAACTGTGCTACAAGAGGAAGCAATGTCACATCTTTATCTAGAAAGTCCCTTTACCTAGAAAGCATTGAGGATGATGGCTGCTGATGGTGCTGATAATAGTAGTGGCTGCTGTAGCTCCTGGGCTGTGCAGGTCTTTACCACTAGTACCTAAGACAGAGTATGAGTCTTTGTGGTGTGGTATTACAGTTTGGATATGAAATGCACTCCATGGGCTGACATGTTTAAACATGTCCCCAGCTGGCAGTATTACTTTGGAAGATGTGGGTTATATCTTTAGGACTTGGTGCCCTGCTAGAGGAGGTGGGTTATTGCAGGTGAACCTTACACATTATAGCCTGGACTGCTTCCAGCTCAAGTACCTCTTTTGCTTGTAACTGCCAACACAATTGACATCTTGCTACTATTGTCAAAGCCAGGAGCTTCTGCTTTTCCCACTAAAGTGAATATTTCTCCCTTAAGTTGCTGCCAGATATTTTGTCACAGCAATGAGACAGTAGCTAACATATTCAGCTTCTGAGAGAAGGAGAGACATGCAAGAGTCTGGAACTGGGCAGTTCAAATAATTTCTGGCACTGAGAATAGGGGCTGGTACTGAATGTCTAGAACCTGACCATGGGACATTAGGATACTGGACAGCTGCCTAATGTGTGAGAGTGTGACAAAGGAAGCTGTAAGATAAGAGCTTGCTGGCAGTATGAGGGGAGCCCAGTTCTGTCTTGGTCCTGGGAACTGAGTCAAGACAGCATTGAAATGCTGATCTCTAGAAAGCAACTGGAATCCCAGATCTCAGAGGCTGAAATGAACACATACACACACAAAAAAATTATCTGAAATGATGGTCCTGATCTGACCACACAACTAAAATGTCACACTGGGCCCATAAGTTTATGAAATTATATGACAAATTTTAAACATATACTAAAATTAAAACTGAACATCAAACCAAAACAAGCATATTTCCCAGCCTAGGCTAGCCCCTTCCTGGCACCTCCTGGCTTTTGAACCTTCTTCTTTGCAATGGGTGATACAGAGGCTGACCCTGCACAAGATGGAGGGTTGAGTGGCCCACTCTGGGTCAGCATCCACAGAGCACCAAGGTGCTCTGACTTATGGTGTCTTTGTGAGAAATGAAGTGGGATTTCAGGATTTGTGAAGCTAGAAAAGTTTTTTGTCTATTTTCATCTTGTCATGTTCCCTTTTGTCTCTTTTCTGCATACAGATTTGTCTATGGTTTCAGAACTGAGTTGATGCTGTAGCCTGTGAGTAAAACAACCAGCCTTTCAATTGACTGCAGTAAGCATGGTTCTATGTTATTCTTTATTACTCTTTTGTTTTCCATTTTTGTTTTTGTTTTTTATAACAAGGTAACCAAAGTGGGTGTTTTGTAAAGAAGTCCATTTAGTTAATAGCTTGGGGAGCTACAGCTTGGCACTGGAATCTGCTTTCCTCTGGTGAGGCTCCCCTGGCTGTTTCAAAATGGTGGATGACTTCATGGCAGGAAAACGTATAAAGGAGAGAAATCACATGACAGTATAGAAAGCCAGGAAAGGACCCTGGAGGGGTCAGAGAAGGGGGAGGCTTCCATTTCATAATAGCTCTCCATGAACACTAACAAGGTCCTAGGAGAACTACCTCTATCTGTCTAAGGGCAAGCGCTCCTGTGATCCATTGACCTCTAGGTTCCACTCCTTAACGGTCCCACAGTTCTTAACGTTGCTGCTCAAGGGACCATTTTTGATGTTCATGAACCTTTGGGGGGCAAAGCACAGATGACCCATAGCAGCATCTCTAGCATCTTCTTCCACCTGGTGCTCAGTGGTAAAATGGGCACTGGACGAGTCTTGTATTTAGTCTATTCAAACTTATATCTGTGTACACAGTAAAAGCAGACCACATCTCCAAAGTGTGATCTCCTCACTGCACCACATAAATGAGATTTCATATGCTAACTTTTGAAACATTGAATCTCATCAGTGATCTCTTTCAAGCCTCCCCTGCTTGTGAAGCCAGCGATCAAGGATGGCTATGTTGATTTTGACACCAAACAATGAAGCAATCAAATACTGGAACTTTGAGCTGCTCATTCCTTCTCAGAAGAGCTGTTTCCCTGTCAGTATCCCCAGTACTCCTTCAGAATGGGCTGAGCTGGCCACTCTGGAGATCTGCAGGACAGGCTCATGTAGTGAGGGCAAATGGAGAGTGTCCTGGCAGCCTTTTGTTTCCACTGTTAAAAGTTTCATGTTAAAGAATATTGTTGTATGAAGCTAAAACTACCATGGGATTGAATTATCTCATTCCTGGATACATAACCAAAGAATCTAAGTCAGAGTACTATAGAGGCCCTTGCTCATACATGTCTGCTGTGGTCTTATTTACATAGCCAAGTAATAGGCAGCCTAGATGCCATCAATTGATAAACAGATAAACAATAAACAAAATGTGCTTTGTATACTCAATGGAGCTTTCTTCTCCTACCTCATTCTCACTCCTTCTCCCAATGAAACCAACATTATTTTCAAAATGACTTTCCTGCTTTCATGTCTTCTTTTTTTTTTTAACCCACTGAACTTAATTAGGGTTGCTTACATGAGTATTAAGTAGGGATTTGTTTCCTGGAGCACTGGCAACTCATCACTGACTACACCACTGGAGAAAATGTCATCCTCTTCCCCTCAAACCATTAACTTCCAATAGCTCATGAACTCCTTACCCACCCATGATAGAATGTTGATGGTCTCAGTCTTGGACAACAGCCACAGTGGCTAAGACATTTTACAGCACTCCTTCCTACTCCCAAGGGCTTATATTCTTTCTGCCTCCTCCTTTGTGATGTTTCCTGGGCCTTAGAGAGAGTGATATAGATGCTCTGTTTAGGGCCTAGAACTCAACAGTCATTTACTCAAGCACTCTAACATTCTATGACTTGCTGTGGGATGGTCTGTATGTCAAACATGTTGCTTATTGGACAAAAAAATAAAACACTGATTGGCCAGTGGTCAGGCAGGAAGAAGTATAGGCGGGATAAGGAGGAGAGAATTCTGGGAAGTGGAAGGCTGAGGAGACACTGCCAGCTGCCACCATGACAAACAGCATGTGAAGATGCCAGTAAGCCACGAGCCATGTGGCAAGGTATAAATTTATATAAATGGATTAATTTAAGATATAAGGACAGTTAGCAAGAAGCCTGCCATGGCCATACAGTTTGTAAGCAATATAAGTCTCTGTGTTTACTTGGTTGGGTCTGAGCGGCTGTGGGACTGGCAGGCGAAAGAGATTTGTCCTGACTGTGGGTCAGGCAGGAAAACTCTAGCTACAATGACTCTGCATTAACCACTGCCCACTGCAAAAAGAAGCTTCTCTAATAGGCTCAAAGCACACTAAGTTACGAATGTAAGCATTTAGAAAAAGATTTCTGTTGAAGTTTCTTTCAGAAGACAAGTTGACAATAAACAACCATCACTAAGTCTTGTTCTAGAAGTTAATTTTCTTTCTGCCTGCCTTCCTTCCTTCCTTCCTTCCTTCCTTCCTTCCTTCCTTCCTTCCTTCCTTCCTTCCTTCTTTCTTTCTTTCTTTCTTTCTTTCTTTCTTTCTTTCTTTCTTTCTTTCTTTCTTT
>CABHPR010128198.1:27036-45610 GCA_902168415.1 Peromyscus melanophrys | reverse complement strand
CCCTGACTCCTCCCCTATCTTCCCTGACTCCTCCCCTATCTTCCCTGCTGCTCTGCTTTCTCAACTTCATGCATTCTGTTTTAAATCACACTGAGTCCACCTAGTGCTGCCTGCGCATGTGTGGGTGTCGGACGATCTACTGGAGCTTGGGGAGCCTCCCAGGGCCCACATCGCTGAAGAAAACTGACTCTACCTTTCCTAGCAGCCATCAATTGCCAATAGTTCCTCAGTTAGTGTTGGGACTTCACAAGCCCCTCCCCCACCCCGCTGGGATTCTGGCTGGCTTATCTTGTGCTGGAATCATGGCTGTTGTGAGATCACACAGGCAATGGCCATGTCACGCTCAGTAAATACTGTTTGGCTGTAGAGCCTACTACTTCTGACTCTTGTAATCTCTTTGTTCTCCTCTTCCACAATGATCCCTGAACCTTGAGATGATGGGGTGGGATAGAGCTGCTACACTTAGAATTGAACACTCCATGGCCTCTTAGTCTCTACACATTGATCGGTTGTGGGTATCTGCGCTAATCACCATTACTGCCCAAAAGAAACTTCTTTGGTGAAGATTGAGAAATGTGCTAATCCTCTGTCAGGAGTATAGCTGGTAAAGGAAAAAGAAGAAATTTTAAGAACGCCATAAGGGGACTGGAGAGATGGTTCAGCAGTTAAGAGCACCCAATGCTCTTGCAGAGGACCCAGGTTTGGTTCCTAGCACCCACATAGCAGCTCACAACTGTGACTCACAACTCTAACTCCTATTTCAGGGTATCTGATGCCCTCTTCTGGCCTGCAACGGGACCAGGTGTGTACATGGTGCACACATATACATGCAGGCAAGCTACTCATACATATAAAATTGAAATAACAAGTGTTTTATAGTTTAATTAAGCTGTAATTACATCACTTTCCTGTAATACGAATGGTTAAAAGGTCTTATTAATAAAAAACAAACCTGGAGCCAGGTATTGGGGTGAACGCTGGAAGATCAGAGAAGCAGAACAAGCCACAGCTAACTTCACCTCGCCAACTCCTCATCTGATCCTGTTTCCACGAATCCTCAGACTGAAAGCCTCTGAGTCCTCACCCAAAAGGATCTCAGTTGAACTGCTGCTAAAAAGCTAAAAGCTTAAAAGCCTCTAGTTCCTGGTCCTCATGCCTTATGTACTTTTCTGCTTCCTGCCATCACTTCCTGGGATTAAAGGCGTGTGTCTTTCCCAAGCAAGAATGAGATCTCAAGTCCTGGGATTAAAGGAGTGTGCTCTGTTTCCAGTGTGGCTTTGAATTCACAGAGATCCAGATGGATCTCTGCCTCCCAGTGATAGGATTAAAGGTGTGTGTGCCACCATTTTCTGGCCTCTATGTCTACCTAGTGGCTGTTCTGTTCTGTGACCCCCAGGTAAGTTTATTGGGGTGCACAATACATCAACCACACTTTCCCCTTTTTTCCCTCTCTCAAGTTCCTCCCAAATTCCCTCCCTTCAATTCTTTCCATGTCTCCACTCTCAAATTAATAGCCTCTTCTAACCTGATTTTTGCTACATATACATGTATATGCATACACAAGCATATAAAAATATAATCCACTGAGTCCATCTTTGTTGTTTATGTGTGTATGTTTCAGGGATGACCACTTTGTATTGGACAACCAATTAGGGGGTTCATCCCTAGGAGAGGCTAATCTTCCCTCTCTCAGCAATCATGAATTGCCTGTAGTTCCTTGTCTAAAGGTGTGACGCAGCGAGACCGCCTCCATTACTTATTAGCAGGTCTATTGATATTGCCATTGCTTGGATCTTGTTTATTGCAGCTGTTTCTCTGAAAGAGTATTTCACAGCACAACTCCTGGTATTCTTCCTCTTGCAATCTTTCTGTCCCCTCTTCCACAATGTCTGTGAGCTACAGATGCAGTGTAGATGCAGTCACTGGGGATGGGCTCCCCAGGATGTGCGGAGCTCTGCATTGTGTCCTGTTGTGGTTCTCTGGGATGGTCTCCACTCATTGCAAAGAGAAGCGTCTTTGATGAGGGGGTGAAAGCTACAGGTATCTGTGGGGGGGTATAAGAATGAGGTTTAAAATGTAGTCCGGGATTACACTGATCTAACGAATTGGTAGCAGTGGATTCTCTTTAACACCCCTGACCTCACTAGCCCAGGGAAGTTAGCTAGGTCTCTAGTACCAGGCTCGACTTCTTTCCTGTTGAGTGACAGCTGTTGGTTACTGTCACCATGTGAGTGCTGTGTATTGAACCTGTATGTGGATCCTGCCATGCTGGTCACGTTATGGTTCCCTGCCTAGGCAGTCTGCATAGTATTTTCTGGTTTCATAGATGCTAGACTGTGGGAAGGAGACTCTCAGGTTAGATCCAGCTCAAATGATCCAAGTCCTGGGTTCTAAATGTGCAGTGTCTTCAGCAATAGGAGCTTTAACCTCTGAGAGGCAGCAGCCACAGTTTATATTGTTTTGGAGTTTATTATACTACCCTGACCAAATCTAAAGGAGACTTCTCATGCCTGGTACTGGGTTTTGTTAGTGAATGATTTTGATGAGGAGTATTTTCAGCTCAAGTGGTACAATTTCCTATACACATACATGTACGTACATATATGCATTGTGTATGATTTTAAGTAAATACAGTATAACGAGATTCCTTGAGGGTTTTATCAAATGACCTCTGTGTTATTTGTCCCTCTTCCTTCCTTCTCCTTTTGTCTTGATCTCTCCCCCCCTTCAGTTGGCACCCCCTCCCCATTTTCCATTTCCTGTTTCGTATCACTCTTTTAGCTTCTGAGGGCACCAGAGCTGCACGTGGTGCATATTCATACACGCAGGCAAGATATTCATTCACGTAAAATAAAAATACCAAGTAAGTAAATATACAGATAAATACATTTATTTTAAAAGACTTCAAAAAGCTGGAACAAGATAATCTTGGCAATGTGTTATAAACAGAACGGCAAGCCACTTTTACTATAGAAATCTAGATTGTAGTCATACCCCAAATTCTGTACAGCAGGAAATAGAGTCTAAGCCATTGGACCTAAACTTCTTTGTCAGCTGGGCCCCATAACCTGCACACTTTTATCTAAATGATAAGAAAAGATGGCTCAAGTCACAAAATGCTTGTCACATCTATGCTTGGACACGGGAGCAGGACTCTGAGCTGGGTCGCACTCCATGTGTGACGCTGGCAGAAAGCCTGAACACAGTGGCACATGCTCCCTGACCAGCCAGAGTGGTGCCTGTTGTTTAGACAAAGAAGCTATTTTTGTAGTTGAAAAAATGGACATCTGGGATTCTGTAAGATGGGAAGCAGAATTTCATTTGGATGAGACCACACAGTATACTCTGTGCAGCTCTGAGCCACATCTCAGAGGCCAGGGGCATCTAGAAGGAAGACTAAGTTATCACTAGTTTAGAAAACGCTGCCTAAGAGCAGGTCACTCCGGTCATTCTGAAAGCAGAGATAAAACTGAAAACTTCCTGGAAAGAGAGAAACAAGCTTGCTTTCTTCTGATCCCTCAGAGTGTCCACACCACAGGGACAGCAGCAAGATTGCCCCGAGGTCTGCCAATGGCAGGTAGCCTTATTCTGCTTGTAAAACCATAAAAGGAACAAACACTTCTTCAGGAGGATACTGGTGGGAGGTGTTGGGGCCTGTGGTCAGGAGGATACTGATGGGGGAGGTGTTGGAGCCTGTGGTCAGGAGGATACTGATGGGAGGTGTTGGGGCCTGTGGTCAGGAGGATACTGATGGGAGGTGTTGGGGCCTGTGGTCAGGAGGATACTGATGGAAGGTGTTGGAGCCTGTCATGGTTAAGCACATGCTGTCACAAGCTGCCACACTTTTCTTCCCGTGATGGACTACAACGCACCAATAGAGAACTAAAATAACCCTGTCTCCTGTCCAAAACTGATCTCTCTGGGTATTTTGACACAGCAATGAGGAAAGTAATAAAGGACCCAAGAAGTACCTCGTGGGGTATGGGCTGGACAGATGCCCAGTGGTTAAGAGCACTGTTGCCCTTGCAGAGAACCCAGGTTCCATTTCCAGCATCCACATGGCAGCTAAAAACTTTGCACAATGTCAGTTCCAGGGATCTGATGCCCCCTTCTGACCTTCCTGGGTATGACATGCTCATGGTACACAGAGATACACACTAGCAAAACACCTATACACATAAAACAACAATAAATATTTTAAATAAAGAATTACCTTAGGGGGACCAGCAGATACTCTTCAGATGGCTAGTCCAATGGCTGGATGCCCTCTCTTCCCTACCTTCCATGTAGGAAAGCTGTGCTAGAGAATGTAATTCTAACTGGGGTCTAAAGTAGAGCTCCTGGGTCATTCTTTGCTTCCCAGGTTCTAGAGCACCCATGGAGGGAAGGGACAGGATGGAGTTCAGCACACATTTTGATACCCATTTTGATACTAGGAGGGCAGAAAGCAGTTTTACCCTATCAAGAAAGGTTGGTGCAAGGCAGACTCAGTGGCCCTCCAGCTGTGAGAAACGTGGCCCAGTGCAAACTAAGCTCTTCAATATTTCCTGCTTAGGCGCCTTAATGAGGGGTGAAGGTAGAGGCCCTTTCCTCCAAGGACCGGGTTGGAATTGTGAGTTGGAGGAAGAAATACTTCTTACAGCAAAACAGACAAGCATGGTTTTAATTAAGATCAAGGAGATCCACGTTAGATCTCAGAATGATTCTTCCCTCAGGAAGAATTATCCACAATGAAAACAGTTCTCACCGAAACTCTCGAGATATGGGGCTCACAAGCTGATGCCTAATCAAAGTCAGCTTTTGTATTGTTCCTGTGTGGACCAGAGGGAGTGGAGAGAGAGAGGGGAAATAGGCAGATAGACGGTTCTAGAAACAGAGAAGCAGTAAGATAAGCATTGAGCTTGACAGGAAATATTTCATGATCCATCGTGAATGATGTTTTCACACCAAATATGTAAGAGGCTGAGTAATTTATGTCAATAAAAACAATCAAGAAATATGAGGGAAAGTGGAATCTGTGCTGTCATGCTTGGTGGTAGCGAGGGGGTGGTGGTTAGGGTGGGGGGTGGGGGTGAGATGGGGTGGTGTGGTGGGACAGTGGTGTGGTGTGGTGGTGGGATGGGGTGGTGTGGTGTAGTGGTGGGTTGGTGGTGTGGTGTGGTAGTGGCGTGGTGGTGGTGTGGTGTAGTTGTGGGCTGGTGGTGTGGTATGGTGGTGGTGGTGTGGTGTAGTGGTGGGTTGGTGGTGTGGTGTGGTGGTGGTGGTGTGGTGTAGTGGTGGGTGGGGTGGTTGTGCGGTAGTGGTGGTGGTTCTCTGTGGTTTCAGAAATTCCACTCTTCTTTGTCAGAGTGCCCAGCTGTGTAACCAAAATCTCCCTACAGAGCCCCTCAACTCACAGTATGGATTAGCTTCCCTCAGCTCTGGGCAGGCCCCAAGTCTTCCCAAGCTATCAGGTTCTCTTCTCCTGTGAAGAGTCTTGAATCCCCACCTGTTAGAGGAAGTTATTTTCCCTTTTGCTGACCGATCCAGCTAATTTGTGGTTTGAGGTGACTGTTTGCCAGGCCCCTAGGAGCCCAGGCTTGCGGGGAGGGCGTCTAACCTTATTCCACCGGGCTTTTTTCTGAGGCGTCTTTGGCCAATCACGATGCAGCTGGCCCCCCTTGAGAAAGGGAGAGGGACTAATTGAGCAAATTGGAAACCAATTACTTTGGAGAGAAGAAGAAGTGGTAAGGAGTGAGCACTGCTGTGAGCTCACGGGATACATCCGCAGTGCTCCTTAGGGATCCTGGGATTGCTACTTGACCTAAATACAGAAGATAGCATGAGACATTCCAAGAAATGTGTAACAGTTGATTCCAATTTAACCCCACCGACTTCTAAATAGTCTAAAAGACAGGCAAGGGAACTGGGAACATTTTAGAAAATGTATAAATTGTGGCACTGTTCTGGGAAAACACTGTCTAGGCTCAGGGATAACTATGAGCTTTTTATGCCTTCTTTGGTTTCCTGTTGACCGGGAAGATAGATTGTGTTTTTCAAGAAATGAACAAAGAAAAGCAAGTCTTGATTTGGGTTTTCAGTCAATACCCAGAGGGCAGAAGCAACCTTCATCACTTAGCACCTGGCAACTAGGACATTTCCTTTTCTTTAATTAAAAAAACTCAGATTTTAAAATTATTATAATTAGTGTTGCGTGCGTGCATGTGCGCGTGCGTGCACAGATGGGTGTATGTACTTTTGGGAGTAAGTTCTTTTTGTCCACTCTGGATATCTAGGATTGAACTCAGGTCATCAAGCTTTGATGACTAGTGCTTTTAACCGCCGAGCCATTGCCTCACAGTCCTGACAGTTCCTTTTAAGCCCTAGGAAAGACTGGCTCTGAAAAATGGTGTTTCCTTAAACTCTATCTACAGTAGTGAGTGACACACATGTTGCGATCTCGGGCTGCAGATGTGTGACTGTGTAGGTTCCCCCCTGCCCTGCCCCCCCCCCCCCCGATCTTTTCCCTGTTTTGCTTTGGGAAGCCATATCATGTGGACCCAGGCTGAGGCTCTGCTTAGGTATTCTATCAGCATTTCCAGCAAGCAGCGTGTAGAAGACACACACGATGAGATGCACACGATGGAAGTCATTGCTTTTAAAGCCCTTTTCACAATTGGATTTCCTGTGGAGAAGCAATATCCCAGGAGTGTAATAGATTTTTCTCCCTTCCTTTCATCTACACAAATACCTTCACCGCAAACTAATCAGCTACAGCTCTAATCTATATCTCTGATTTGTTTACACGTGTCTTGCAGGCTGGCAATCTTTTGAATTTAAATGTGACTTAAAATAAAAATAAAATAAAACACAAGTCAATGACATGGAGTTACTAACAGTGAGGGCCTTGTTTACACCCCACACTCTGACAATATTTTGTTGAGCTGGCTAGGGAAACCACATGGTTGAGAGAGACTGGGTGATGACTTGGTCTGTTGCCTGACTGGGGCCCTGGTGGAAGAAGGAATATCATCTGATATGGTTGTCTGTCATCTCGAATGCAGAGAAGAACATGTTCTCTGCACATATATGATCTATGCTTTAGCAGAACTCTGAGGATCCGAACCAGAGCATCGTGGCCCCTGGCTTAGGACCAGAAGAACATAAAGGCTTCTGGTCAGGGGCCCCTGGAAATACAGACACTCTTGATGTAGTCTTTATCTTCCAGAGACCCACTCTCTCAATGAAAAGACCTGTATCAGGGTGAAATGTGAAATTGCTTTCTAGAAGAAATTAGAACAGGGGCTGTGGTGGAGATGGCTTGCAACTAAAGCAAGAGGACCCGAGTTCGAATCCCCACCAGTCAGGTGAGTAGTTGGTTATAGTAGTGCACGATGTAACTCCAGGACTGTGTCTTGTGTGGGAGACAGAGACAGGAGGATTAATGGGGCTTGTGGTTTCCAGCTTAGCACCAGCTTCAGAGAGAGAGAGGCCCTGTCTCAAGGACTTAGGAGAATTATTGAGGGGTACATGAAGATAGAATTTAGAAGGTAAAGATGGGGTTTGGTTTCTGTGGAGACAAGGGTGGCCTGGAAACCACCCCACTCCAGCCTCCTGCCACCAGCACGCCTGGCCAAGGATCGGATTTTCACAAGCGCTTTCTGCTAGCAGGCATACTCCTCAGGTACAACTCCGAAATTCACTTACAAGTTTAGTGTCCCTTCCTGGGCCTACGTGGTGCAGGTTTTGGATTATTTCTAGGTTTAGAATATCTGTGCACACATAATGCCATATCTCAGGACTTACATCTAAACAGGAATTACACTTATGTTTCATACATACCTTAGTCATACAGTCTGAAGGTCACTTTCATCATATTTTAAAAATAATTCTGTGCACGAAACACATTTTTTTCCACTTGTGGCATCCTGATGGTGTTTAAAAAGTTTCAGATTTTGGAACATTTTGGAATTTTGAATGAGGGATGTCCCACCTGTCTTTCATTATCTATCTATTAAGGGTATAAGTTCTGCTCTGAAGAGAATCAAAGGGAAATATTTTTAGAGACTTACACTTTTTTACAGAGACAAAATCCAATTTCCATGTGTATATATGCTTCTTGGAGTCCCCAGAGGGGGCTGGGATATGGTGGAAGTAGAAGCATCCTCTCCCAGCCTGTGATGGGTCCATCTGAGGCGGTCCTGGCATCCTGGCATCTTATGACTTCATTCCTTCCTCTTCTTTTGCTGGCTTGAGAGCTCTTGCGCCAAGCAGCCTGTGGTCTGTGCTCTCTGTGATGACCACTGGGAACCCTTCATCCTATGCTCCATACACTCTTTCCTCTACATCCAGCCTCCCCTGCCAGCCTTGTAAGTTCTTTGATAAAAGCAGGAAATCAAACCTTAGATAAGAAAAGAGAAAACAAATGGAACCCTGAAACATTCACCAGCACATTGATGAATAACCTGGGAACCTCCCTGCCCGATCAAATAATTGTGAAGCAGGAGAGCATTGCAGCTAAATGTGCCCTTAGATCTCAGACAAAGAGGATATTTGGGATAAATGCCCACACATGCATGCAGAACCACATATAAACTTTAATTGAAAGCAATATAAAGCTGACCTAACACTAGCAAATGGAACCATGTGTAGATGACCCGCTTAAGAAAGTGATTCAGAACATAAAGGAGTTTTTATAGCTCCACTGAGGTTTAATTTACTTACAGTTTCCCGTTTTAGTCATATGCCTCGCTGAAATTTGACCAGTGTACACAGTTGTATTGTCACAACCTTGAGATCTAGAACACTCATGTCACCTCAGAGACCTTCCCTTGTGTCCCATGTCATCATCTCCAACTTTCCCACTCCGGCCCTAAGCCCGGGCAACCACAGCTCTGTCTTCTGTCATGATAGTTTTGCTTTCATTGAAAGTGTTTAGCCGTGGGATCACACAGCGTGGCCGTGTTTGGGTCTGGCTTCTTTCACTTAGTACAGACTTGTTGAGACATATTCGTGCTCTTGCCTGCTTCAGTCATTCATTTCTTTAGTTGCCAGGTGCCTAGCATGGACATACCCTGCACTTTGTTTATCCACAGACAAATGTTTGGACTTTCATTGGGGGCTTATGATAGACAATGTTATATAAGTGCCCACATCAAGTTTCATGTGGGCATATACATACATATGATTTATTTATTTAGTGTGTGTGTGTGTGTGTGTGTGTGTGTGTGTGTGTGTGCATGTGCACATACATCAAAGTGTATGTATGTGCACTCCAGGCATGCAGTGCTCAAGGAGGCCAGAAGAGGGTGTTGGATCCCCTGGAACTCTAGGCAGTTGTCAGCTGCCTGATATGAGTCCTGGAATTGAACCAGGGTCTTCTGGAAGGGAAGCATGAGCTCTTAATTGGTGGATCATCTATCCAGCCCCTATGTTCATTTCTTTTGAATAGATTTTAGGGATGAAATACTGGTACATTAGAGTATTGGTGCATATATATATATATATATATATATATATATATATATATATTAAAATCACATTTAATTTTTAAAAGAAACTTGTGATGCTTATCTTTAATAGGGGCAATAACGTTTCATATTTTCACTAGGAGCAAAGAAGTGTTCCAACTGTACCATATCTTACTTTTTTAAATTCATTTTAATCATAGCCATTCCATCAAATATGGAAGGGTATCTCATTGTGGATTGAATTTGTATGTCCTTGCTGACCAAGTTGGTGTTATATAACTTTGTGTGTGCCTACTGACCATTCGTTTTCCTTCTCTTGTAAATGTCTCGTCAAAACTTTTGCCCATTTTCTCAGTTGGATTATTATAATTACTGAATTTCAGGAGATTTTTTAAAAAGCTATTTATGTACAAGTCTTTTGTCAGATATGTGATACACAAGATACATAAATGCATATATAGGCACATACATAATGATGTATGGACACACATATTTACACATGTATACACACACACACATACACACACACACACACACACACACACACACACACACACACACACACACAGTTTAATGCATTGCTTCTTTCTGTGGCTTAGTGATTCCTATTAAGGTGCACACATTGTTGGTATCAAGTTCAGGTTAGCAGTCTTCTCTTTTTGTACTTGGTGCTTTTTATCTTCCTTGTAAGCATTCTTTGTCTTAGTCAAAGCCTCCTGGGACCCTTGTGGGTTTTCTTGGGATGCTGATATATCCAGTAAGGTGGTGGATACAGAAAATAGGTTCTATAAACTGCTGCTATGAAAATGATAATCGGAACAAGTAGTTTTAGAAATAAGAAATGAAAAGATATGTCTTTAGAGAGAGAACTTTTTAAATTTAAAGACATATAAAATTTAAACTTAAAACAAATTTAAGACTAAAAATCTCAGATGACTAACCATGGAGGAACGGAGTGGGGGAAGAGGAAATAGACCAGACACACCCCAAAGACAGGCAAAAGCCAAAGCACAGACTGTAGGAAAGGCTTAAACTTAGAAAGACCCTTGTGCTTGTAGTTATGTGTAGGCCAACTCATGGGCTCTTGGGGCCACACCTGCTGGCTCCAGGAACAAGGGACCAGGATATCTTCCGGACACTGACAAGGTTTCTGTCCTGCTTTTCTATGTACCCTCCTGTTCTGGACCCTAAGACATTTGGCTCCTGGAACCCAGCCTTGGCTCATCCATCCCTAGTGCTGTGTATCATCTCTTATCATCATCCTGATGGTCCACCAGATCTCAGAGGACAATAACTTGAGAAATCCACATCCCAGCCTGGGCACTGGCTGACACTTAGTCCATCCTCCCAGGAGGGAGATGGGAAAAGCTTTCACATATATTACTTCCACAAGAACTAAAGCCAGCATAGCCGAAGATTTCATCTCTCCACAAGAACACAGGGGCAGCATCTAAAGACCTTGCAGGGGAAAAAAGAGACTTTCACAAAACCCCACACATATCCATACATCCAGAATATCTATACTCCCATTTTGATTTCTGAAGAAGTTGGTTTAAAATGCTCCAAAATCTAAGGAACAAGGTAGAGAAGAATTGAATTAATGGGGAATATGTAGACAAAAATGATGGGTGAAAATTATAAGACCATTCAAAGACGCAAAACTGGCAAAGATCTTAACCACTGATGGGATAAAGGCCAGGTTTGCTGGGCAAGTTAGGGACAAGGGAAGAAGATAAGCGGCTGAGAGCTTCCTACATGTAGAGTGCTGAGCTGGTCATGACAAGACAGAGAAGAAGCATACGTAGGTCCTGTCTCCAGGAGCTTATGGTACAGCTGGAAAGACAAGGCTTACTGTGCTCCATGGGTTTGGATGATGACCAAAAAGGAGCTAAGCACCAGCTTCCATGCTGTCCAAGAGCCCATCTCAAGGTCTAAGATGGCACACAGGCAGCAAGAATCAGGGGAGCCAAGTTCTAAAGGAGATGCTGTCTGGAAGGCTCTAGAAAATATGCTTCTATCCATGCCAACAACAGCAGGGTGGGAAACCAGGTAGAAACAATTATAGTCCAGGGGTTGTCTTGGTTAGGCATTTGGAACCCAGTGGTTTGGTGGCTTTCCAATCACTTGGGTATCCAGTGAAAAACAAAAGTGACTGTTCTCACTTCTTTGGTGTGAGTCACTCTTTTGGGGGGCACCTTCCAGACTGAAATCCTGGTGATGTTTTTGGGGGCAGACTCTGGAAAGCTTGTAACACACCAAAGCAGCCCACTACTGAATTTCCTCACTGAGTGATTACACCCTTCAGATTCACTATTCAAGCATGAAGAACCACCTACCTCATCTGTGAGTAAGATGTTTAACAGCCCTCATGAAGATAGATTCTAATTTTATGGGAGATATAGACACACCAAGAGATGGTTTCTCTACCATCTATATGAAATAAATGGTAAGTGTAAGAGCAGAAAATTACCAAGTGCATTAAGGGGGACACTCATTCTTAAACAGGGGCCTATTGGAGAAAGATTATTGGAAAAGTAATACTTGAAGGGATATAGGAATTAATGTAAGAAGAGAGGGACGAGAGAGGGGGGAGGAAGAAGGGGAGGGAGAGAGGAAGGGAGACAGAGGCAGAGAATGGAAAGGTTAGACATAAAACGTGCCAGGCATTTTGTGTAGTTGGGAGGCAAAGGATGATGGGAGATACTTGCAATGGTCATGCCCTGTGGAACTGTCAATCACACTCATTTAGACCAAATCCTTGGAGGACTGTGGAACCACTGAGAGTGCTGCTGACTTGCTTCCATTGCAGATAGCTAGCTCTAGAGGCTGGTGGAGAAGAAGACCCAAGCAAGATGGAGATTGGCTGGAAATGAGTTGCTTTCCCCTCAGTGAGCAAAACAAGGCTCTCCTTGAGCTTAGAAGAAAAGCCAGAAGTGGGCAGACTGGAGATATGTTTCAGAGGTGAACTGTGACGTGGGTGGAGGAAAGTTGTACTCCCAGGATCCCTGTCAGGCCTCTGTCTGTATGGTGGTGAAATTCACATGCACTATGATGAATGATCATGTATGAAGCAGACAGGAGAGCTCAGATACAGGAGATTTCTCTCTATACTGCAAAATAATCTGTTATTATTATTATTATTATTATTATTATTATTATTATTATACATACAGTATATGAAGATTGTAGAAGAGCAGAAGATGCAGAGGAGCCCAAAATAAGATGATAAAAAGCTCCCATTCATTCCCCATTGCTTGTTATTATTAACTCATAGAGCAAATAATTTAAATCTTTTCTTTGAGATCATACTGGGTTTGCTTGTTGGTTACTTTTATGAGTTAAATGTCTTACTTTTTCACTCCATAAGTGTTCTTTCTGTGATTGTTATAAAAAGTCCTTGATGTCTGGATCCTAAGAAGGACCATGAAATACATCCAACTTTTACATATCATAGATGTTATTTTAGATGACAGTCTTTTATCATGATGTTGGCATGTAATGGGACTACATATTGAATATCTGCTGTGACCATTGGAACTGCAGGAGTTCCCATCTTCTGGATCTTTCTGGAATTGTCTAGAAGCCAGCGTTTACAACTCTGGCCTGTGACTCCCTTTGGGGATATGCGACTGAATGTGGAGTGAGGGACCCATCAAAAATTGTTAACAGTAAAAGGCTTGTGACTGTGCAATGTTCAGAAATTAACTCAAAATTAAATGTACAATGAACCAGCAGTGTTTCTGGCCACGTTCCATGTTGATCCAAGGCTTCACAGCTGCCTTGCTTTGAACACACGGTCCCTACACCACACAGCACCAATGGGCACAGGCTGAACCAAACATCTCAGTTGTGATTTGAGATGACTGTATGCTGTGAATTGAATGCTGTTACTGTACAAAGGTTTCTGCTCTTGTAGAAACATGATGGATTAATATAAGACTTCAATATTTTCCTATCTCCATCCTTCAGAATATCAAATAAGTCTGTCTTTGGAGTGTCTCTCATTACAATGTTTGATTTTTTAAAATTACTATTTGAGCTACTGACCTAAATTCATTTTTAAAAAGTGTTCAATTAATATTGGTTTGAGATTAGGGTAGAATTTCCGACACTTTCTGAATGGTCCCAGACACACTTCTGCCATTCACTCTGTGTGTTTATATGAAACTACATTCTTAGAGCATTGATGATTAGGAAAGTTCTGGGGCATAGAATGGGAAAAGCTTAGAAACTTTACACTAGACCAGCTGTCACTCACTGACCCTTTGTCCCGCCCCCCTTGAATGCCCCTCATTCTCTCACTGATTCTAAGATCTGCCTGCATCCAAGGCTCTCCTGTCAGCTTTCCTTACTGGCGCTCCAGCAGGACACCTGCTGTGATTAGGAAATGACATATTTCAGGGTCGGTAGGTCCCTCTTGGACTTCCTGCTACTCCCCCTCAGCCTTTTATTGCCCCTCACTATTTCAATATCGATGTCTCAGGCTTTGGTTGGCCCTTGGCTTCAAACAAATGTGTTTCCTACTACATATTTCTTTTAAAACAATAATGTGAGCTCCTGCGTAAAATGTGTAATTATTTTAGCTCTGTCATCTGAATGAAAGCCTTGAACTCTCTTTTCAAAGTGTTCTAATTTTCCCAAGAAATCAAACCAATTAAAAAAAACTAACAGCTTAGTCGTCTGGACAACTTTAACATATCTGTTTAGAAATATGCCAAGGAAAAATGCTAACAGAGTTAGATTTTTGAAAATGTGATACATAGGTGTTTTTTTCCCCCATAAATGACTGTGACTTGTGTGAGTGAAAGAGGTGGTGAATTTAGTTAGCTGGTTGAAGCATAGCTTCCACTTACTGACGACTTTCTATACGACAGACACTGTCCTCAGCATTTGCTTAGCCTTAGTTACAATTGTACGAAGAAGCAGTTCACAGGTTTGAAAAAAAAAAAAAAAACCAAGTAAGAAGTCAGTTAAATGTTTACTTGCTCTGTAGAACGGGGTGGCCTCAAAGTCTCTATTCTCCTGCCTCAACCTCCTGAGTCCTGGAATTAAATCTAGTCGCTCTCAAACCTGGCTTGCAGTCTGTTTAAATTGGGATCCTGGCTCCTGCTTGGTCTCTGTGAAGAGAGAGTTCATTCTATCTGAGTAGCTTCTCTTACCGTTGCGGGCTTGCAGTATTTGGAAAGCTTGGAGACATTGCATGGTGGTTAAAAATGGCATTGGGAGCTGGGAGTGACTCACAGCTGTGACCTCCGCACAGGAGGCAGAAGATGGCGAGTTCAGGGCCAGGGCTACAATATCAAGACACTAGCTAAACAAAAACATGATCTCTGGAAGTGTTTCCACAGATCCCATTGGTGCTTTTGTTTGAAGACTGAAACACTAGCTGAAAGATGAAAACCAAAGCAAATGAAGTGAATCAAAAGCTGCTAACATTTGATTTCCCCCCAGTTAATGAGGCCAGGTGGCCCCAGCTCCTACACTTGACTGACTTGTCCGTAGCCTGACTGTAGCCAGGCCTCTTGCCTTATCTCTCTTTCTCCTTTCGCAGGCTGTTTCTCCCGTCACAGGTGTAGGCTTGCAAGAAAGGGAAGGTGAGTGACACACAGTAACTCATTCTTGATTGGACCAGGGTAGGTTACCGTGTATCTACTGAAGGATCACAGCAGCTCAGCTGTAGGATTTAGATCTATATCCCACCTCCATTTAAATTAAAGAAAATATTTTTATGTTTTAGTTACTAATAATTTTTTTTATTATTCTAGGAATGTGGTCAAAGAGCTGAGCATTTCTCTGAGGTATTAGCTGACTGACTACTTCAGGCTCCAAAATCCTGGCTGAAACATTCAGCCATAGTATGCCTAGGCCCGGGTGCTATTGAAGCAGGAAGCGGTTTCTTTTTCCCTGGGAAACTGGGAGGGAACAAAAGGAGTAACCAAAGTAGGCAGAACACAAACAGCTGATGCTATTGAACGTTTGAATAGTACAACTAATTCCTCCGCATCCAATTCTAGGCTTACCGAAACTTTCACAAGCTGCGCTTGCATTTGCTCTCTGACGGGGTGGGGTGGGAACTAGTGTGGCGTACCCATAGGCAATGTCTTTTTATCAAAACTAACCAGTTGGTCTCCTGGTTTACTAACTTCATCCCCTGGTGATGTTGGACAGGGCTATCTGGCCTCCTGAGCCTAAAGCCCTGATAGAACAAGCTGGGGTGTGTGCAGCGAGGTCATGGGGAACTGAATAGTGTCTCTGGAGGTGCCTTCCTGCCTCCAGGAGACAGCTGGGTAAGACTGCTCACTTCTGTTTGAACTTCTACACCAAGGCTTTGACTGAGAATTGTATGTCTTTCCCTGATTCACCCTACCAGACTGTGTGACTAAGCCAGTTATTTGGGTAAGCAGACAATCATCTTACGCAAATTCCTTATAAAGATATATTAAAAGAAACGGGGAACTGTCTTAACACAAATTATAGTGCGTGATTGGCATGGCTGTCTTCAGGAGACACAACCCTAATCACCTAGTCTGAATATTGTTCCATTTATAAAATAAAAAGGAACATAATTACCCAAACTACTCATTATATCTAAAATTATTTCATTCCATGTAGTGAATAATTCCAGGAAGAAATGTGTCACGTACCAGTGGAGAGAGTGAACATGCTTTGAAGCCCGTCATGCGCGGAGCTGTTCTGCTAGGGCCTTGGCTTAATTTGAATTGCTGAATTCAGTGACCGTTATCTCTGTTTGGCTAATGAAGAAATGAAGGGTGGTGTCTTCATTTTGGATGCTGTAGAAAGTCGATTCAGATCAGAAATAGAAAAAAAACTTAATATATTTTTGTTAATTCTTTGAGAATTTCATACATGTGTAGAATGTATTTTGATCATAGTCACCCTCTTCTCTTCCCTCTAACGCTTCCCAGATTCATCCTCTCCCCAGCCCCTCCCAACCCCATGTCTCCTTTTTGTTTTTTAATAACGTGTCAAGTCCAATTTGCGCTGCCCATATACTCATGTCCAAGTCGTCCACTGGGGCATGGTCACCCTACCAGGGGCCACATCATAAAGAAAACTGACTTTCCCTCTTCAGCTAGGGATGGGAGCTTTGAATGCTTTCCTGCTCCAAGCCGGAATGTTGATCTTGCATAGGTCTTGTGCAGGCAACTTCAGCCACTGTGAGTTTGTGAGTGCGGTGATCCTGTCACGCCCAGAGACACTGGTCCTTCCTAACCTCTGGCTCTTACATGCCTTCTGCCCCTTCTTCTCCAGTGGTTTCTGAGCCTTAAAGGGAAGGAGTAGGATATAAATGTCCCATTTGGGGCTGAGCATTCCACAGATACTTATTCTTTACATTCTGACCAGTCGTGAGTTTCGGGGTTAACCACCATACATTGCACAAAAAAATTTCTTGGATGAGTTCCGAGAGCTGCAGTAACTTATGGATATAGAGATGTAAGTTTAGAGGCAATTTAGTACTATGACTATTTAGCAAAATAATAGTAGTTGGTTCAGTCCTGGGGCCTATGAACTCCCCAACCATGGGCTCCTGGCCAGATTTATAATATCAGATACGTGTTTTCCCCACTATGGACCAGACCTTAAGTCCAGTTAGAAAGCTGTTGGGTGCCACCATATACTTGTGGTACTATTGCACCCATGGACAGGTCTTGTCACACTGGTCGTTCTTAGAGTTCACAGGGTCACAGCTGGGGAAGACTGTTGATTACTTTTCTTCCTCAGCAGTTTGTACAGTCACAAAAGCTATCAGGCAGGAAGGAAGCTCCCTGCTCAGTACCGACTTGATTTTTCTGTGTCTAAAATGTGTGATGTTTTACCCACTCTGTGGGTAACTGAGAATGACAGCAAGGGCTTTCCTTGTTTTGGATATCTCCAGGACACCTCTGATCAACAACTCAAGGGGAGATATCTCACACCTGACACTGGCCTTTTTATTTGGCAATCTATGGCTTCTGGCAGGAGCACAGTCCCCGGGTATGGCATCTTAGTTAGGGTTCCTATTGTTGTGGTAAAATGCCTTGACCAAAAGCAACTTGGAGAGGAAAGGGTTTGTTTTATCTTATAACTCTGGGTACCAGTCCATCCCTGCGAAAAGACAGGGCAGGAACTGAAGCAGGGCAGGAACCTGGGGGCAGGAACTGAAGCAGAGCCATGGAGGGGATGCTACCTAGAGGGTTGTTTCCCATGGCCTGCTCAGCCTGCTTTATTACAGTACTCAGGACCACCAGCCCAGGGCTGGCACTGCCCACGGTGATCTGGGCCCTCACACATCAATCGTCAATCAGTAAAATGCACCATAGGCTTTCCCGCAGGATAATCTAGTTGGGGGATTTTCTCAGTTTGAGGTTGTCTCTTCCAAAACGATTCTAGCTTGTGTCAAGTTGACATTAAGCTAGCCAGCACATACAGTAACTCCAATTGAACTATTATATATGTGTATATATACATACATACATGTATGTACATGAAGTTTATAAAATACTAGGTTTTCATATGGCTTTTCCAGTTTTCTTAGTGTTATTCCTCCCCACCTCCTTCTCTGACCTCCCCTCCCATGTCTCTCCCCAGTCAAACCTCCTTCCCCATTATTCTATCTTTCCCCTTTATATTACCTGTATTCTACTATCCTGTCTCCCTCCCACCAATGGTCCTTTTCCTGGCTTCTACAGGTAAGGAGTAGAAAAATTTAAAGCCACATATTCTCCGCCACTGAACCTAGATCACAGGATCCAGTATCACACTGTCTTTGGTATTTGTTCCAGAGTTATGAACAAAGTTTAAATATAAGGTATCTGTGTTAACATTGGGAGATTGTCTAGTTAGAAATGGTCACACTGAGTGCGGCGGTACATCCCTGTAATCCTAGCGCTCAGAAGGCTGTGGCCAGAGGATAGAAAGTTCAAGGCCAGCCTATGCTTTCTAGCCTCTTTAACCTGTCTCTGGATAATTATACAATGTCAGAGTTATCAGAGATAGAAAAACTCCAGAGCTTATTAAATGCAGATGGCGTAAGCTAAGTTTTAAGAGGAAAACCTACACTTGTTTGTAGCTCTGTGTGTGTGTGTGTGTGTGTGTGTGTGTGTGTGTGTGTGTGTGTGTGTGTG
>CABHPR010128198.1:0-27026 GCA_902168415.1 Peromyscus melanophrys | reverse complement strand
GTGTGTGTGTGTGTGTGTGTGTGTGTGTGTGTGTGTGTGTGTGTGTGAGATGATACTTGTATGCATGTGTAAACGTGTTATATGTGTGAGTATGGATATGCACCAGCCATGGCAAGCATGTGGAGGTCAGAGGATGACCTTGGGTGTTGGTCCTTGCCTGACAGGCTCTCTTTGTTGTTTTTGTGCTACTCACCTCAGGTCAGCTGTGAACTTTCAGGGATTCGCCTTCTCAGTTTCCTATCTCCCCAAAGGAATGCTGGGATTTCAGATGCTTGCTTTATGAGTCTGACTTTTACATGGGTTGTTGGAGATTCAAACTCAGGTACTCACTCTTGCTCAGGGTGCATTTCTGCACAAACCATCTGCCCAGAGCTTTGAAACACAACTTTTGAATCAGGTCTCTGCTTCTGCATATAAGTCCATTGCTAGCTGATTAGGTGAGTGGGATTTACTTCAAGTGAGGAAATGTTCATTCAGCTACTATGTGATAGACACTTCCTTAAGGAACCTCCAGGCAGGCATGTTATGCAAGCTGAGGGGCAAGTGTTCACAACAGAGGGCAATAAATGCCATAGGACTCCCGTGCTGTCTAGGTGAAAGCATTCACGTTCTCATTGTGGGTAAACTCATGAGCTAGGAAAAAATACTCTTTTTGCCTTAAGGCAATCCTTTCTTTGTTTCTTTTAGTAATTATTTATACTTATTTGGAAAGTGAGCACATAATTGTGGGTACACTCTGAAGAAAAGAAACAATTAGATAAAGAGAAAGAAAGCGAAATCCAGCACTTATTCCTTGCCACGTCATCCTTGTCTGAATCGGGTTGAGCTGTCAAGCTGTGTCCACCACGTTCTTTGGACTAATGGGAGCAGAGCAGGAATAACAACCATGCAGAAGCTGACATGGAAAGAACGCCCAAACGCCACCTGTGACTGCTCCTCTTGCTGTTTGTTGTTGGTGGTCAGAGATGGGACTAGAGAAGAGAGTCTCCGTTATGACCGGCTAAACGCCTTTCATGTCTCGATGACAACGAGAGAGGTGGCATCTTGTAGCCTCTGCAGCCACACTTGGTTGACTCTGTGACTATGACTGTAGAGACAAAGGAACTCTGCGTGACTAGGCTATGTCTTCACCCAGGACGTCTCTCTTTTCCATATTGATTTAATCAAGTGCAGAACTGAAGAGGGAGAGGAGGCCAAATCCCACTTCTATCCTCCCCATGAAGGGCCAGGAAACACGGAGAAGCACTGTGAAGCAAAGCAGTATTTGAGCTGTTATCGAGACACAAAGGGTTTGAAACAGGCCACTTAGTTCCCTCGGGGACCGAGGCATCTTGGTGCTCCTGCACGTGCTGGGAGACAAACTCCAGATGTGAGGTTTAGAGGGGGACCGAATTAACATGTGCTCCACCAACGTAGATGTCAGGCTCTTGAGGGAAAGAAGTTATTTCATTTGATCTTAATTTTCGGGAGAGTGCCACCTACATCTCCAGCATGCCCAAAATAGCCTGCAATAACCCATCACATCGTGCCCATGCTATTTTTGCATTTCCCCAGGAGAAACCATGAAGGATGTGTTTACCGTAGTCTAGCTCTTGGCTTTGCCTGCAGTTGTTACAATGGACGAATCCCTTGGACTCTGTAGACCAATCGAAAGCGTTACTGTGTGTGATTGCTGGAGAGGCAGCCATAATGATTATTTCCAAAGGCCCGGCCATTTGGATGCAAAAGCGTTGTCATAGTCAAGGTTATAATGGCCCTTGTTTTTATGGTTGCCATCCTTGGAAAAAGGACATCCTGAAAATAGAATAAATATATTCTAATGGTTTTACTGTTCATAATGAAAAAAAAAACCTTTATTGATTTTTTTAAAGGGGAAAAATATCAAAATTTATTCAACAGTGTATTTGTTAGTGTTTTGCTAATATTTCTATTACTTTTTTTTTAAAACATAGCCCATACCACTTTATTTGCATTGATAGAAAATAGTTCAGGAGAAAGACTAAGGTATTTGTCAAGGAAGCTAAGTAAATGCGCATGTATGTAGCCCAAATGCCTAAATTTTCTCCTTATATTTTCCTTAACTGGCTGATTCAAGGTGTATTAGATTGGATAAAGTATAGACAGCCCCTCCACAACATTTTTTTTGGTTCTTATTGGAAGAATTTATCATAGAAAAAGACAAAGGGATAAAATGGGTCTACCATTGATTGTCCTGGTGAAGCAAATAAAATCCTGTAGACACTGAGGTGAGCACACCATTAATCACATATGGTTAAAAGAAAATTTTCTAGAATGTGCTCTAGTTGTTAGGACACAAGAAAACACACACACACACACACACACACACACACACACACACACACACATTAGACACACTCTCTGGGCTTTGATACTTCACAGGGATGAATATTACAATATGATATTTCTTTTCTGTAAAATTTATGGACTTCCCATGTGGTTGGCAGGAGAGCACCTGGAAGCTGTGTCATGAAAATCCTAGCCATGTGGTAAGTAGAGAAAGACACAGATGTGGAAGGCAGGAGACCAGGAAGGAAATTAGAATAATCATATAGATACAAAACAGACTCCAGCTGCTGTCACCACCATGGTGCACGTTCTGGGAGGAATATGATGCACTTGGACTTACCCTCTTTCCTTAGGATCAAAGCTTCACCCTGACCAAATCTGCAGACAGATGTACCGTGGTTTCTTAAGTCTAGAATAGAGATAAAAACAATAGTTCTATACATTTGACATGAGATTTAAAAAAATCCCATATCTTTCTGTATACCGGCATCAGTGTGAATCAAACTATTTGGAAGGGCTTTGCAAAATCAGAGAGGACCCATCTTCTGCGTGGCTTGTCTAAAGTCACCTGGGATTGTAGCTCAGTAAATCAGTGAACCAAAGACACAATGATACAATGTTCCTGGTGGGAGTCAGCCTTCCCTTGTCACAATCATTACAAGGTTATAGACAATTAATCCTCTAGAGTTTTGGTAACATGATTATTAGTCATATAACACATTCCAAAAAGAAAACAAAATGCCAGACTATAGAAATCTACAGTTTGTCTGAGTAACCTTGGTTTTTCTCATTGACCGAGGGCTTTTCACATTTTCTTGCTTTGGCAGAAAGTGATCTTTCTTCATCATAGAATCTCCACCTGACACAAAGGTTTCGTGGAAGTCTCTGGATCATAGCACCTCTCAAATGCAAGTCAGCCAGCATTTACTGAACACCTGATAAATACCTACCTACTTGGTAGGTATTGGGCTCCAAAAGGTAAGGGGGGGCGGTCATAGTCTTATGGCTCAGTTAGACAGACAGGTGATATTTCACCAATTACAACTTGCTATATGAAATAACAATAGATTGCTTCAACACTGCAGCTACAGAAGAATGTGATGCTGTGGATTACTGTGTTGTGGTCTGAAAGGGAGAATATCCCTTATTTTGAATACTTCTTCCCTAACTTGTGTCACTAATTGAGGAAGTTGTGAAATGTGGAACCTCACTGGATGAAGTTTGTTACTCAGGGGCAGTCTTTGAGACTGCTGAGCCTGTCCCTGTCCTTGGTCCTCTGTTTCCTGACAGCAGGTGCCATGGGATCAGCTGCCTCATTCTCTTACTGCCTGTCTTCCCTACCACGGTGGGCTGTATCCCTTCATATCCTTTAAGCCAAGAGAACCACTCCCTCCTTTAAATAGCTTCATGTCAGTGATGGAGTCACAGCAAGGAGAAAGATAGCTAACACAAATGGAAAACAGATGACGAGTCAGCCATTGCAGGGAGCTTTTTTTTTTTTTTTTTTTTTTTTTTTTTTGACAGGGTTTCTCTGTGTAGCCTTAGCTGTCCTAGAGCTCACTCTGTAGACCAGGATGGCTTTGAACTTAGAGATCTGCGTCCTCTGCCTCCCAAGTGCTGGGATTAAAGGTGTTCATCTTTAGGCACTTCTTAATATATGTACCTGGTTTCCTGGCAGGAAGCTCCCTTTCAGATGTCCTGTAAATACCTTCATGACCTCAGAGAATACAGTTCTGAAGGCCTCTCCTACAGGAGTCAGGTGTCATCAAATAAACAGATACTTGGTCACCACAGCGTCTCTTCCACAGTTTCTTTTTGCCTATCAACAAAGTGTCAGTTGCCTATTACTTCTGCTGATGTCTCCTGGGGGATATTTTCATCCTAGACTTCTTTTTAGGTCATTGCTCCCAAAAGAAGGGCTCAAACTAAATTCCCAACATTATAAATGAGCACATGGATGTTTCTAAACCTTGATGGGGTTTCTCTCATCAGTGCCTATGCAGTCCTAGTTTTCTCTTTCTTGCTGTGAAATCTTTTTTTGTTGTTGTTGTTGATAGCTTGTTATTTTTGTGTATATACACTTCTCCAGGTATCTCACACAGTTGTATACATCTAAGAAATTTTGTTGGTTCAGTCAACTTTTCCCCTTTTCTAAAAACTATACTGAAGTGAGTCTCATCTACTGAATAAAAGCCAAAACAAAACAAAACAAAACCAAAACCAAAAAACAAAAAATCCCTAACTTTTGTGAACCCACATGATTTAAGTCAATATAATTTCAACTGAGATATATTGTGTGGATTCAGTGCAATCCTTGTTCCTGCTTTGACTTCTGTCAACAATGGACTGTGATTGGCATGTGTAAGCCAAATAAACTCTTTCCTCCCAAAATGTCATGGTCTTTATCATAACAATAGGAACAAACTAGGTCACTGATGGATGGGTGATATAGAACGTGGTACATATCTACTGTAGAATACTACTCAACCATGAAAGAGTGAAGTCTTTTTGTTGATAGTTTGTTATTTTTGTGTATATTTCTTTCTGTGAATGGGACCAGAGGGCATCGTGTTAAGGAAAATAAGCTAGGCATAGAAAGACAAGCTCCAAAGTTTCTCCATCCGAGGTAGAACTAAAACAGCTGACTTCACAGTACTGGAGAGTAGGATGGTGGTTACCAGAGCCTGGGAGAGGATAGGGATGGGTGGAGAAAAGCTGACTGATGCTGCTAAGTTCTAGATGGGAGAAGGAAGCTCTGATGTTCTGTTGTGAGGCTGGGTGACTATCTGACAATAATGTCCTGTGTATTTTTTTTCAAGCTAAAATGATGGATTTTGAATGTTTTTACTATAAGTAAGGAGGAGATCACTTCTCTCGATTTCAATATTATACAATATGTGTGTGTGTGTATATATATATATATATGTTTTTGTAAATATGTGCATTCTTTAAGCATCAGTCAAATTTTTTAAAAATGAAAGAACATTATAACATTTAGAAATATTACACCAGGCAGTGGTGACACATGCCTTTAATTCCAGCTCTTGAGAGGCAGAGGCAGGAGGATCTCTTGAATTCAAGGCCAGCTTGGTCTACAGACCTAGTTCCAGGACAGCCAGGGCTATATAGAGAAACTCTGTCCCGAAAAACCAAAATAAAAGAAAAAAAAAAAGAAAGATTACAATAGAGTTTCAAGGTCAATTTTTCTCTATATAAACCGTCTTAAATAAAAAGTTAGGGAATTAGGTGCTGAGATACACAGATGTTGTCAGATGTGTCTGGCCTTTTGACATTGTCACGTCATATTGTTACCTATAAAGGTCACACTCAGGAGTCACATAATTGAGTTACAATTTTTCCCCCTAATGTTTCAACTGAGTTTATGATTTGGTATTAGGCTGTATTCCTAGCTACCCTGGAGCACATGTGGCCAGTGGACCAGAGGTTGGACAGACCATATCCAGTGAGTTAGTGACACCTTGAAGTGTATGCTGTGCCATGATCTTCTAAAGAGAATGGTGGAACAGAATACTCGTTGGGCAAGAAGGTCCCAGGGATGAGTTTCTGCTGAGAACAGCCACTTCTGTACCGCTCCCTGTAACGTCTCTATAGTGCTTGGCACACAGCCCATGTCAGGGAGCACTGGACTGCTGAATGAAGGGCGAATGGAGAAGCCCAGACTGCTTGTGGGATCATTAGAGCAGGGCCGCACATAACATTTAATATTGTTGAGTGTGATAGCAAGGATAGACAAGAAATCAGTTTGTGGTTTTGTTTCAGAGGCTTGTGAAACACATTTCTGCCTAAAAATGAAAATCTAGTAGTTTTGAATAGACTTCCATTTAATTGAAAGGTTATTTAATGTATTGGTGATAACATGTCATTTAAACAGCGTCCTTTAAGCAGTTTTAAAAGGTGCAGATTATGCCATGAGTGGTGGGTCTTGGTTGTGTTCCAGCACTCAGGAGGCAGAAGCAGGAGGATTATCATGAGTTTGAGGATAACATGGGCTACATAGCAAATTCCAGGCCAATTTGGCCCTGTTCAAAAAAAAAAAAAGCCCACAAACAAACACATAAATGTAAAAACTGCAGTTTAGGGAGTTCATAGATGAGTATTTAATGGCTTAAAAAATGTCATTAATGTTATAAGTGTGAATAATTTTAAAAATTATAATTACACACATAATTTTGCACATTTTTATTCAAAACGGTTTAATTTCATGTTTATTAACAACATCGGTGGGAAATATAATCAATTACTAACTGTAACTTTTATGTAATGAGATTAACGACAGGACTGGTTTTATTTTGTGTGTGTGTGTATGGTGTATGCACATGGAAACACACATGTGTATAGGTGTGCTCCTCGTGTGTGCACGCACATGTGTGTGCATGTGTGAGGCAAGAAGTTGACCTTAGACATATATTGCTCCCACCTTGCTTTTTGAGGCAGGGTCTCTCACCAAATCTGGAGCTCATTATTTCAGTTAGACTGGCTGGTCAGTGAGCTCCCCAAATTCACCTGTCTCAGCCTACCCCCAGCCCCCAGTGCTGGGTTACAGTTGTGTACCACTACCAGATTTTGTACATGGATGTTGGGGATCTAAACTCAGGACCCCTTGCTTGCACAGTGAGCATTTTACCTGCTGAACCATCTCCCCAGGCCTCTCCTCTGAAATATTAAGTTAAAAAAAGAACACATTCTGCTATCAGAAACAGACCCAAGCAGCACGGTTATTTGAAATTTAATGTGGGGGTTAGAAATATTGGAGCCAGAAACCCATAGCTGAACAAGTCAGCCCTCTCTTCTAAGCATAAAAGTGGCTAGCTAGTTTGCTTTTTCTAGTTCATGTGGGGATAAGAAAGCCAAGAGAATCAGATAGAATGGCATACTGGCAGATATGTATATATCAGCACATACGTTTAATAGGATATAAAACCTTTACAAATATTAGTGATCAAAAGTTGGAAGATGGGCAGCTGTAAGAACTAGAAACCTTCCTAATGCCACTCTCTTCTGGAGCCCAGGAGCGAGCAAATTTGAGGAATTTTGTGGCAGTGAGTTTTCTAGTCAAGATAAGGATGAAGCAAAGACTTAGCAAACCTTGCTCCGACTCTCTTGTGAAGGTGGTGTCATTGTACCTACAATGCAAAAAGAACAAGGGAGGAGCCACTGTGGGTCCCAGCTTGGCCTTTTCACCTTGGAGTAAATCCTGGTAGATGAGACACTTCGAGTGAGGCTTCTCTTTACCCATTGGGGACTGGCCACTCACCAGCAGAGACACTTTTGAGGGATCAATAAACTTATTAAAAATCTGAATTTATAAAGATGATAGTATAATCAATTAACTAAGACACTGATTCATTAAGAAAATATGAGGACATATAATGAGTCATAAATTCAGCCAGAAATCCAATTTCAAATCCTTGGGATAGCTGATATGACACATTGATTGACAGTCCCTTCCTCTGCTCCATACCACACTCCACTGACATTTCCTTGATAAATATGTGTGTGATTCATTCACAGCCTATTTGTCTATCAGCTATCAATCAGCTATCAATCTGTTATCTATCATCTATGTATTATTTACCTATCAGCCACCTATCATCCATCTATCAAATACCAATCTATCATCTATAAGTTATCTATCACCTATCCATATCATCAAACAACCAATTATCTATCATATCTCTATCATCTACCAACCAATTATCTATCATCTATCAATCATTTATCTGCCTACCATCTGTTATTGATCCATCTATCCATTTCCCTATCACCATATAATCATGTTGTTTAAGGATGGTTACATTCTGAGAAAGATGTCATTAGGTGGTTTCATTGTATAGACATGAGAGTACGTCAAAGGGGCAGCTGTGGTGGGATGTGACATGCCTGATTGGTGACTAATGGCAATCACTGATTTCCTACTTTCACGGATCTTAATCATTTCCAGTTTTGTTTCCAGATCATTGGCTGTGGCCTCTAGCTGGCAATGTTAGCCCTCTAAGATTTTGCGCTCTTAGAGCTGTGATGAGCATAACAGCATGAAATTAAATCAGGCACAAAGGAACACGCTACTGTGAGAAACGTGTCAAACAAGGGATGAATGAGGCTGCCACATGCCACAGGACTCAGTTCTGTAGCACACTTTCCTACATTTTGTAAGTAGAAGTGCATTCTAAAATAATGACCCAGTGAATTACCAAGATCAGACTTTCACCTTCAAAGCTGCAGCATATATATCAGAGCTATTCTACTCTTCAGCCCAGTGGGCCTTAAATTTCATGTACATGAGGATCCCCAGTGGGGGAGGGGTGCAGTGTGATGTGGAGTGTGTGGGTTCCCAGGTTCAATGCTGGATCTCCTTGATGGGAATTTCTGGGGGGTGGGGGGGGGAAGCCTGAGCTCTCCACATTAACAAGATCTTTGGTGGTTGTGCCTTGGATCTCACTTAGGAGATGCATCCCTTCTGGATTCAAGCAATCAACTTCCACTTTGACCAAGAGTGATGGCTTGGGAGGCATTGAGTGCCCAACCAGGAATTCCTCCCTTTCCTTCCTGAAGGGTTTTGATTAGTGGGTACAAGGAGAATCCAAAGCTAAATGCTAAACATCGCTCTTCTCTTTACTTTCTTCATGTCTTACACATGACAAGATGTCTCCGAAAGAGCTGTGTGAACTATTACTGTCTTGTTTCCTGGTGAACACTGGCTTATTAATCATAGACAGCTGAATTGCATTGCTATTGGAGCTGACCAGGTCCCTTCAGAGTCCTGAGGCAGTGGGATGTTCATCTCAGCCCACACTCAGGTGTTGACGTCACAGCGAATCCATTCTCACACATGGGTGATGATGAGGGAACCCCTGTCACCAAAGGGAAAATACTGGGCCTTCTTGGACCTAGGCTGATAATGATTAATGAGTTGAGCTCCACTATTGCCCTTTCATAGAGGAAACCCACTAGCCCCCTTAGGGTGCCTAGTCTCTGTTTTAAATTGTCACATTGTATTAGAAATGTGATATCTGGGGTCTGTAGTTTGCAGGGAACACGTTAGGACCAAGGGTGTGGCTCAGTGCCACTGCATTCACCCACTGCGTGCAAAGCTCTGGTTCCATTTCCTGCATGACAAAACCAGAAAGAATAGATTGGTCGCTTTACATCAAATTTGATAGTGTATAAAAAATATACTAGGCAACTGAGTACTTGATAAGAGAAATACTTTGACTTTAATATAAAATTGCACTTGCCACTATTATATTACATTACAGAATAATTATATTTAATACACAATTCTGCCATTTGTGAATTTCAGAACATTAAATCTATCAATAACATTTTATTAGTTTCTTGTGTAATGCATCTGTCTCAATAATTTCTCAGTAAAATAGCACAAAATAGTATTCATTTCAGAAGCCTTGATCTCTCATTCTCATAAAATTAAAAGATGTTGAGATAGAATAAAATAAGTGATTGCTTTTTTATTCTTCCCAAGTAACTAGGTGTTTCTTCCTGTTTTGTGTGCATGTGTACATGCTTGTATGCGTGTGTGTGCGCGTGTGCGCGTGTGCGCGTGCGCACACGCTCATGTGTGCTTGAGAGCTCTCACTCATGTGGGTGTTCATGCACATATGTGCAGATTTGTGTGGAGGCCAGATGTTGACATCAATGTCTTTCTCAATCACTATCTTTTTACTATTATTGTTAATATATATATTTTTTTGAGACAGGGTTTCTCACTGAACCTGGAGCACACTGATTTGTGCAGATTGGCTGTCCAGCGAGCCCAAGGACCCTCTGACATTTGCCTCCCCTTCCCAGACCCTGTTTGTTGGCACTGGAGTTACAGACTTGTGCCAACATACCCAGCTTTTCAATGGGCATTGGAGATCCATACTTGGATCCTCAGGCTTGGGCAGCAGGCACTTTGCCAGCCGAGCCAGCTCGCTGATCTTTCCAGCCTCTTCAGTCAGTGAAATTTCATAATAGCATTGCTAATTGTATCCGCTTCGTATTGACAGCAGTATGTACTCTTGTTTAAAATTTAAAATTTCAGGAAAGAGGGATGCGGAGATGGCTTTGTGGTTTCAGTGCTTGCCACACAAGCAGGAGGGCTTGTGTTTGGATCCCCAGCACCTATGTAAAAAGCAAAGTATAACAATACACATCTGTGACTCCAGTGTGGGAAATGGGGTGTAGGGACGGGCAAATCCCACTGACTAGCCAGTCTAGCTGAAACAGGAGCTCCAGGTTAGTGAGAGACGCTGCCTCAGAAAAATAAGGTGGAGAGTGACTGAGGAAGACAACAGACAAAGACCTCTGGCCTCCCTATATGCATAACATGTGTGAATGCACCCACACATGTGTGCACACATGAGCACAACACACACACACACACACACACACACACACACACACACACACACACATTCAGAAAGAATAAGAGGTAAAATCATTGCCATCATTAATCTCATTTCCTAAACGTTACAGTTAATAATTTGGTTTGCTTCCTACCACTCTTTCTGTTAACATACATGAAATTAGATCTCTTTGAACTATAAAATGTGTATAGTTATGAATATGTAATGAGGGTTTTTAAAAACTGTTCTCACTTGTAACATTAACAGCATTTTAGCAAGCCATTAAACATTCCTTGAAAAATGACTTTTAACTGTGTTCTCTATCTTCCATCTTATGGAGAGAGCTACCGTAATTTAGGTAACACCCCTTTTACACCTTGACTTTTTTCCCCCTGAGACACGGTCTCATTAGATAGTTAGGCTGACCTCACACTGTCTATTCTTCTCCCCCAGCCTCCTCAGTGCTTGACTACAGGTGCACACCACCATGGACTTACTAAAGTCGGACTTACTGATTTCTGTAGTATTTTCTGATAGAAATTAGGTTGAGGGGCTGAGGGCGTAGCTCAGTTGGAGGGGGCTTGCCCAGCACACCAAGGCTCTTGGTTCAGTCCCAGCACTGTGTAAGACTGTAAGGTGGTGCAAGCCTGTAATCACAGCGCTTGGGAGGTGGAGGCAGAAGGATCAGAAGTTTAAGGTCGTCTTAGGGACATGGAGAATTCCAGGCCAGCCTGACACACACGAGACTGTTTCAAAAATAAGAACAACAATAATATGAAAAGTATTTACTAGCTGGTCTCAGAGAACTGTTTGGAGAGGAAATTGACTTTACTGAAATGACCTTGATGAGCTGTTTTTAGTGGCCAAAGGCATTTAAAAAAATGAATAGCAAATCCAATTTTAGTTTGTGTT
Organism: Peromyscus melanophrys; assembly: GCA_902168415.1. Classification (NCBI taxonomy): domain Eukaryota; kingdom Metazoa; phylum Chordata; class Mammalia; order Rodentia; family Cricetidae; genus Peromyscus; species Peromyscus melanophrys. The sequence continues at coordinate 15,441 of CABHPR010128198.1, read as the reverse complement.
GCTGTGACTTACAGCAATCTCCCCCAGTCAGCCTAGAACACCAACCCGCATCCCTTTGTCTCTGTGAGAGGCTTCTGGGGGAATCCAGACAAGGGTTGGAGTCAGAGGCAAATCGGAGAGGAGAAGAAGGGCCACCAGTAAGAGTGAGATCAAGTGTCCAGACGTGAAGAGAAGTGACAGGGGACTCAAGTGCCCAGGAAACACCAGAGAGGGCACCACGCTTCCCTCGGGATGGATTGCTCAGGGCTGGAGCCCATTTATTTTCATTTTAAAAGGTCAAGATGACCTCAGCTGACATCTACGAAATAAATAACATCGGAAAAAAATAGCACAAAGTTAGATTTGGGTTTTTGACTCACTGGAGAATCTTTGCCTTTTAACAATAGAGATTTTTCATGTACACACGTCATTCTGCTCCATGCTGTCAGTTACAAAAAAATTCTCCCCTGCTCTTTAAACCAAAGTTATAAGCTTTACTTCGTTCTTTCCACTTTGCTTTAGATAGAAAAACTCTGCCCACTCCTCATATGAGTGCTTTGGAAATAATATATCCTCTGCCTTAGTTTGGGGTTTTATTGCTGTGAAGAGACATAATGACCATGACAACTCGTATAAAGAAAACATTTATTTGGGGTGGCTCGCTAACAGTTCAGAGGTGCAGTCCATTATCATCATGATGGGGAGCATGGCAGCATGCAGGCAGATGTGGTGCTGGAGTAGCTGAGAGTTCTACATCTTGCAGAACAGGAAGTCAGGTGACTGTCACACTGACTGAGGGAAGCTTGAGCAAAAGGGATCTCAAAGCCTACCCTCACAGTGACACATTTCCCCCAACAAGGCCACACCTCCTAATAGTGCTACTCCCTTTGGGGGCCATTTTCTTTCAAATCACCACATCATCACACATTGCTGTGCGTTTATCAGGATCCCCAAGGAACAGATGGAGATTTGCGGCCGAAGGTGCCCTAAGGAATGGCATCTGTCTATAAAGGGGTGCAGGACACAGGACAGACAGCACCAGACTTCTGTGGCACTCTGAGAGTGGCGTAGATCTTTTAAAATGTTCCAAAGTGAGGTGTAAGAGAGAGAAAATGGAGGAGTTTGGGGACAACTGGGTACTTGGGAATCCCTCCTCCCCGAGTTAGGGATCAAGCCGAGAGCCTTGGACACATTAGGCAAGCTCTTTGCAGCTGAACTACACTCCCAGGCCACAACTAGGATTTGGGGCCCTGCAGTGGCCAGCCAGAGAGGCAGGCTATCTATCTCTGCATGCCCTAGACGTGAGAAAGCACAGCTGAGGGTAGTTACCAGGGAGAGAAACAGCTGGGAGTCCTGAGCAGGTACTAGCAGGTGGGAGAGTGGAGGTGGTGTCCAAGTGGAGACCAGGGCACCCTCTGTACATAGATTCTGTTTCCACGCAACATGACAATAGCTAAAGACACCTGACTATCTTGTCCTTCATTTGTTTTACTCACTTTTCTCGGTGTTCAGGATTGAACCCAGTGCTGAAGCTGACTTTGAACTCCGGATTCACCTCCTTCCCCTTCTGGGTGCTAGCTGGGTTCACAGGTGTATGTGCCACCACCTCCAGCCTTAATTTAGTGTTTTAAACCGGCCTAATTAACAGCATCACATTGTGCTTCTGCATTGTTTATCTTGTCATTAAGAATGATTTTGTTCACTAGCATTACATTTTGGAATGGTTCCAACGTCTATAGATGCTACACGGGAGTTAATTGTTCTCAGAACCATAATGGCTAAATGTGCATTTCCTATGCCACTTCGTGATAACAAAGAAGCAAATGAAATCCCTAGAGCCAACAAGAATTACACCTGTTATTCTGCATAAGCCCCAACCCAGCACTCCCAAGCCCACATTCATACATACATGAGCCCACAAAGCTCATATTCTAGTGACCTGATCGTAGGAGTCACATTTTGACTCTTCCCCTCTTTGGTCTCACAACGTGACTTGGTGTTGTGGGAATGTTGAATTAAAAATGAGAGCAGGAGCCGGTGAGTTGGCATGTTGGGTAAAGGCATTCCCCAGGCAAACCTGGTAGCCTAAGTTCAATCCCCTGAATCCACACAAAAATGGAAGAGAAAATTGGCTCTATATAGGTTTTCACATGAATCTCACGGCAGATGTTGATCATACACACAAACACACACACAGACACACACACACTTAAAAGACTACAAATGGTTCTTCTTCCAACAAACAAAACAAAAACCTAGGGCAGGTCACAACATCTTTGGTCTGTGAGAAGGAGAAAAGTACAGGAACCCAGAATCCCCTGGAACTGTCCACTGGACACGTTCTCTGCATTTCAATCTTCAACCAGCTTGAGTGACTGTGGAGGAAGCACCTTAGTTCTTAGGGACATGCTAGAAATTTCCAGAGCAGGATCCTCTGCCTAGGCCACACAAAATTGTGAGGTTAGCTGATTTCTGGGAGATCATTTCTAGAATCCACAGGCAGATACAGGGTCCATGGCATACCCTGACATCTCTTCCATGAATGATCGAATCTACTGCATCCATTCCACCATCGGTCCAGGTGCTGGGAGGACAGGCAGGATGCCAGCACATCTGGAGTGCAGAAGCTCTTGCTTGGCAAGCCAGGGAGTTGTCACCCTCTGACAGCAAGGTCTTAGCAAACTTGAATTTCAAGAGAATGCCAAGGCCCTCAGAACTGGGATCCAGTGGGGTTCCAGATGGCATGCGGGTTACTCTGCCTAGCTGTATAATAAACTTTGACTTATTTTAGCTTACATTAGATGAAATTAAATATATTTTAACTGATACATTGAAAATCATATATATTGATACATAGAGTGTTTTGACACATGAATATATTGGGTAGTTATGTTAGATAGCCTATCACTTTACAGTGAAATATTCCAAATTCTTCTAGCTTTTTGAAATAAACAGTCACAATGAATGTCTATAGTTACCATACTGTACTATTGTACACCAGGATGTTTTACACTTATCAAACTGTACCTTGGTACCCACTAACCAATCTCATCCCTTCCTCCATACTGATTAGTGTTGACTGTCAACTTTATAGGGTCTGGAATTACCTGGGAGACAAGAGTCCAGCCACCCTAGTCAGGGGATTATCTTGATTAGGTTAGCTGAGTTGGGAAGACCCACCCTGAAGATGGGTGACAGTATTTCTTAGGCTGAAGTCCTGGACTACATAAACAGGAGGAATCAGGCCATGCCAAGCATTCACCACTCTGCTTCCCGGCTGTGGACACAGTGTGACCAGCTGCTTCAAGATGGGATGTCTTGCCTTCTCCATCGTGATGGACTGTATTCTTAAACTATGAGCCGAAATAAGCTTTCCTTTCCTTAAGTTGCTTTCGTCAGGATATTTTATCACAGCAAGAGGAAAAGTAACTAAGGTAATTCTCTTTCCTCCCAAACTCTGCAGCCTCTGACAACCACTGTTCTGTAATTAATTTATTTGAGATCAACATTTTTATATTCCTCACATGAATGAGATCATGCAGCATGTGTCTCTCTGTCTCTGTCTTATTTCACTTAATATAATCACCTCCAGTTTTATTCTAACAAATGGCAAAACTTCATTTTAATGGCTGAGTAGTGTTTCATGCTGTGCCTGAGACACATGGTCTTTATCTATTCATCAGTTAATGGACACACGTTTATTATCATATTGATATTATTTGTATCATTAAACCTATCACATTAACAGGTGAATGTTTTAGCTACTTGGCAGTGAATTAAAGAGGACTTGAATGGAGATGTAGTGGACCTGTATTATGCAATACGGTGACATCATTGTGAGCTTTAGAAACACTGGTATGACCTTGTCAGTCTAGGATTTACGATGGCAGGCCAAGTTCAGTACAGTGCAAGGGATGGTGTTTTGCAAAACGGCAGACTGGGTTAGCACCAGGGCTTTCTGTATCCTTCTAGCCTGGGAGGAGTGAAACTGCTCAGACTTCAGCTTTGTGTTGTATAGTGTTTGCTGTCTACTTAGACAGAAGCCACCTGGGCCACCACATATCTCTCTGTATACCTTTTCTTTCCTTAACCCAATCCTTCTTAATGGAGAACCCCTGTGCTGATGGATCTTCACAGTTACATGACTTCAGAGCTGTGACAAGCACGGTGCCAGGGCAGTATTTTTTTTTTTTTGGGTCTGTCCTTAGAATGCCCTTTTCTATTTCCATGTGAATCTCATCATATAAGGATTGAAGCGGTTAATTAGCCAATTTATGAGTAATTCCTTCTGACAAGCTAGCCACCTTCCTTTAGCAAAAGTACAAGATGAGCCATCTAGAGGACAAGCATTAGATTCACTAATTAAATTAAATCTGAAACCAAAGGCTTCTGGGGATCAGCTTTCTTTGGTAAAGCAAATAGGCATTGCATAATTAATAATTAGATTGCAGTCATCTGTTTAATTATAGAGCCTGACTTTAAGGGTAAATTCATAAAACAACGTTAAATACCAAATGGACTTGTATATTAGTACCTGAACATTTCTATTTGATTTTCAGGTGGTGATTTCCTTGTGGATCTTATCTATGAAGACTTTTTTTTCTTCAGTCATAAGACTTTGCCTCTATCTTCCTAAATCTCAAAAGAACAATACACTGATGAGTGAGCCACGCATACTAATATCCTGGTCATGCTGCTGGTGTGACAAGAATGTCACTTGCCCCTTCTGATAGATATCATCACATAGGAGGATGGTGACTGCAGCTGTCCCCTTGGCAGAGGAAGCATCTTGGGACCTGGTATTACAGTTGAATCGATCAGGGGTGGTGGGACTTGAACCCACTACAAGATTCTGCCTCAGAGGCATCTTTCCTACCAGCTTCCTATAGAACTGGCAACCTGTTTTGCTTGGTATACCTTGATGGTCAACAAAAGCGGCAGTGAATGGTTAACTCTGCAAGTGGGTGCTGATTACAGATAGCCTGCACTTTACAGTGAGGTTATGTTCCAATAAATCTATTGTAAGTAAAACAAAATCTCTTAAGATAAAAATTTATGCCATTCCATATCATAGCCTGGCCCACCTTGAATAGGCTCAGAGAACCTACATCAGTCACATTTGAGCAAAATCATCTACTACGAAGGCTGCTTCATGATAGAGTGTTGGTAATCTCATGTAATCACTGATGGATGGCCACACTGAAACCAAGAACAGAATGGCAGTGGGGGTACACTGAATACTATCCTCAAACTGAAAACTCACCAGTGGACCTGCCCTTTGTTAGGCACCAGGTGTCCATGGTCTGAAAGTTAGGATGGGGACCTGAGTTGGTGCTAAGAAATTCGGAGTAAAGATTTCCCAAGGAGAGGAAGTAGAGGGCAAACGCAGTGGGTTGGGTGGTGGGCTGGAAAGTGGTACAGGAGGAGGAAGGGGTTGCCACAGAATCGCTTGTAACTATGCAGGGAAGGAAACTCAGAGGTGCTCCTCACAGAAGCCACTGGAGCGGAGATACGGCTGCTGCTGCTGCAGGGTTAGAGTCCAGGGGAGGTGGCCACTAGGAGGAAGAGAAGGAAGTCAGTGTGAGCACACCGTGAGGAGGGATAGTAAGGTCAAGCCAGCCTATGCCCAAGAACGCCCAAGGAGCATCTCGTTCTGTCTTGGAGCACAGAGCTGGGAGGGTGTGGCCCACGTGCGGGGAGCGAAGCATAGGTCAGCGTGTACAGCGGTGACAAGCCTTCTTAGGCTGTTTGGACAGGTGTGAGCTTAAACCAGAAAAGGACTCAGACTGTAAAGCCGAATTTAGAATCAGAGAAAGAACGAATCGGACAAACAACAACGGGGACACTCTGTACCCGAGCTGGGACAGGGGACAGCAGGGTTCAGACAGCAACAAGAGCTACCCGAGACAATGCAGCCACTGTGATGGTGTGACACTGGCCTGGCTGGGCTCCAACCACCAGTGGCCTTTGCATCAAAGTCTGGAAATTCGGGAGAAAGAAGTTTAGATGCAAATCAACAAGAGTGGAAAAAATAAGATAAACCAGTGGGGCAAATGGAAAACCCAGCTATCCCTTTCACTTCAAATTGTGCGGCAGTGGAGTAATAGGATGTAACACTAGGGAGTTCAGAAACAAAATTGCTACACAAACAACGTGGTCTCACATGGCTCAGTGGTGGGGATGTGTTCTGAGAAGTTGTCTCTGGGCGGTTTCATCCTTGTATGTCACTCTTCCGTGACTCTAACAAACACCTGAGCTGATCAACATAGGAAGAAGATAAGTTGGCTTTCTCAGTTTTGTAGGCTTGAGCCAGTCCGTAACCAATTGACCCTAAGTGTTTCAGGGGCTATGGTGAGTCTGTGCACTGAGGCAGGAGAGTGTGGCCAAGCAAAACCATTCACTCTGTGGCCAGGGAGAGAAAGGGAGACAGATACCGCTGTGGCTATGCCGTCCCTGTCAAGGGCACAGCCCCATTGACAGAAAGCCCTTCCCTCTTGAAGACTCTGTCTCCACTGCCACTGCCTAGCAGTGCCTCTCTGGAGGCAAGGCTTTTGTCACATACACCTTCAGGGGACACTTAAGGTTCGAATGATAGCAGCCATATCCCAGAATATAATTCCATGAGCTAAGGGAGCCATTGTGTTAGCTGATATGTGATATAAACACATACATTGTCTGAACCACATGCTGGAATTTGTGCTTTGCTTAATTTATGCTCTAATGGTGAAGCCAGTCTGAGTGGCTGTGTGCCTTTCTTTGGGTAATGGAGACAGTGGGATGCATACAGTTGGATCCATCATGGGTGAGATTTTTCCAGAAAAGAGAAACAAAAATCCATGAAGGGCAAGGGAAACTCAAGTATTGTCAAGGGGCTATATGTAATGTTGCTGAACTCTGAGCTCTGCTGGGAAGCAGGGAAAAAGGGGTCAAGACAAGGCCAGAACACCATGCCCTGATGTTTCGACAGGGCTGAAGAATGACCTCAGGCAGGAGGATGTGAGTCAGGCAGGCAAGAGGAAGAAGCAGGGCTGAGAGAATGGTCAGCATCAGTACCCCTGACTGTGGAGATGGAGGTGAGAGTCAGATCCAGTGCATGTGCTCTCAGGGATGGCTGGAGGAGGTGGAGGGACCAATTCTGGTGAGAACCTGAGCAGCCTGAGGCTATTGCCATGGGCACGGCCAGGTGTGCAGGGAAGTCCGGGGGAGGGGTGGGGAGGTGGGGAGTGGGTAGGAGGGGAGGGGGCGGCGCGGCGATGGCAGTGCACAGAGGGCAGATGCTAAGGAAAAGGAATGATCGGGAACTATGTAAAAGACAATGGCAAGAGGCGTGGCGGAGCTGAAGAAGTCGGGGTTTTACAGGAAAGAGCAGCAGCCTTGGGCAGAAGCAGAAACCGGGAGCAAGGAGGACCAGAGTTCCAGGTCCTCGGTACAGGGACACAGATGGGAAGGTATAGAACGTGAAGGCAACAGCAAGAAGTGTCACAGAGAGGAGGCAGTTACCTTTGAGGCATGGATGACACTCAGGAGATCCGAGAAGGCGGGGAGGAATTCTTTTACGGCAGAAAAGGACCGGGGAAGCAAACCCACAAGTCCAGGACATTACTGTTATGAACACAGACACAGGAGAACAGCCTGTAGACTGCAGGGAAAGTTCTTAAACATCATATAGGAGGATGGTCATGGGGCACAGGCCTGTCATCACAGCTACTCATGAGGCTGAGGCAGGAGGGTCTCAAGTTCAGGGTGGGCAATCCCGGCTACACAGTGAACTCAAGGCTACACTTGGTAGCTTAGTGAGATCCTGGCGCAAGATTAAAATTGCAGAGGGTTAGGAATTCAGCTTGGTGGTAGAGCATTTGCCTTCTGTATCCCAGCCCTGAATTTAATCCTCAGTACAGCACACACATAGTAAAACATAACAGAACGAAGTTAAGCAGACCAATGTTAAGCCAAACTAAGCCAAGAACAGCCTCACCTGGAGGTTAATATGCCTAAACCAGGGCGGAAGTGCCATTTTATACACTTTTAATATTTCTTTCCAAACATTCACATTTTGTTTTTAAAAGTTGGTACACCAGTGGGAAAAAAGAGAGAGAGAGAGCAAACATTAATCAGTGGGCTTGCTGGGCTGGAGAAATGATTAAGTGGTTAGGAGATCCCAGCCTCCACCTAAAAAGCCAGGCATGGTCATATACACGCCTGCAATCCAGGACTGAGAGGAGCAGAGACAGGGAGATTGTTGGGGCTTGCAGGATGGTAACCTAGCTAAAGGATCATGAGTTCCTAGTTCTGGGTCAGGGAGAGACCTTGCTTCAAAAGAATGAGGTGGAGACCTGATGCCTTCCTCTGGCCTCGCTAGGTGTAGGTGTGTGAGACACACACACACACACACACACACACACACACACACACACACACACACACACACACACACACACCAGAACAGAAAGGGGGGGAAGAGGGGGAAGGAGGGAAGGAGGGAGAAAGAGAAAGGAGGGGGAGGGGGAGAGAGGATTTGCAAGTATAAATGCCAAATCTAGCACCTTTTTTCTCTTCGGACTGAACTCCAAGTCCTTCACTTTTTATTGTTTTACACAGGTGCCATTTTCTGATTCTGGTTGAATTTAGAGATATAATCTTCTCTAAGTTCTTTGTTTCCCTCTAAGTATAGAACTCAGAAGTGGACTCAGTACTCCATGAAACAGTTGATGACTTCCAAATATCACAGCTGGAGGACTCACCTTTCTTCTAGACCTAGACGCACTCAACATAAAGCAAGTTTTAAAAAGGTGTCTGAGCTGGGCGGTGGTGGCGCACGCCTTTAATCCCAGCACTCGGGAGGCAGAGGCAGGCGGATCTCTGTGAGTTCGAGGCCAGCCTAAGCTACCAAGTGAGTTCCAGGAAAGGCGCAAAGCTATACAGAGAAACCCTGTCTCGAAAAACCAAAAAAAAAAAAAAAAAAAAGGTGTCCAGACCGATTCCAGCTTGTTTTTGTGTGCGCTCCTCTTTAACACGCCACAGCCAGTTGCCTCTCATCATCTATTTGCACAGCTCATGTCTCTCTCCTCAACAGACTAATGTCTCTCTCCTCAACAGACTAACAGACCCTGCATTTATCTTGAGAAAGTGTCTTGGCCACCCTTCTTTTTCAGTGGGGGTTATTGTAAAGTTCTCTGTGTCAGCAGACTGGAGTTGGCCTTCCTTCCCACCAGGTAGTGACCAGTGTGCTCTGAGCTCTCTTTATGCCAGAGCTGTGCTGGAGAACACGTCTGCATCTGCAGACATCTCCAGCTTCACGGGTGGCCTGCCAGGCTGGTTGATTCTTTGTGTGAGGACACTGTAGCGGTGGCTGGCCCTTGCCAGAATTCAGAGAACCAATTCTTGAATACTTCAGATTTTATTTCAGACGTGTAGATATTTCTGCTCAAGAGGGATATCATCAAGTTAATATGTATAAAGATTTAATATCTCAGAACCCATTCTTTCTTTTAAATTTTGCATGAAGTGATGTCTCAGGGTGTGCTGGAGAAGCATGATTGTCAATTTGATGATCTGGAAAAGTTCCTTGGAGATGAACAAAGCTTACATGTGTGTGTCTGTGATGCCATTTCCAGAGACCATTGGGTCATAAGGGCTGTCTCTAGGTAAGTGGGTCAACCCTTGACAGATTCAGAGTATGGGGTGTTGTCAGGCCTTGATTAAAGACTGGACATAGGGCTAGCTGGAAGAAGCATGCCACTTAGGGCTATGTAGTTAGGGCCTATTTCTTGCCTTTCTGGTTTCTTCCTGTTTGCCCCCTTTTCCTGTTTGTCCCCATTTCCTGGCTGCCATGATAGGAAGTGAGCTGCTCTGTTCTGTCGTGCCCCCCCCCCCATCACCACAATGGACTGACATCCCTAAAACTATGACCCAAATGAAACTTTCTGCCCTTGAGTTGTTTCTGTCTGTCAGGTCTATGCTCACAATGAGGAAAGTAATTACATAGGCTCTAACTTCCCATCTAGGAGCCTGTGAGGTGTTGGGGTAATTTGCACTGAACAAGAGCATCACTAAATAGTGAAAGAAAGCCTGTAGGCAGGGTTGAGAAGGATGGAAAGGACATCTTAGCATGTACAAGTCTTCCTGTCCAAGATCCAGTGGCTGCCACTTCTCCAGAGCTGCTCTCTCCTTGCAAGTCATTTCTAAACGCTGTGACAGGCGTTCACACGTAAATCCTCTTTGCCATTAGAGACCACAGCCCCACTGAGGGAAGGGATGCTGATCAAACTTATCTTTAGTTCTCCCACAGTATCTTATCTATCTTACAAAATAATATTTTGCTCAATATTTATTTGCAAATAACTATTTGCTCAGTGAATATTTGTAGCCTGAATGAACGATGGAGGGACACTTAGAACGGAGGAAAGTCCAGCACCAAGTTGGATTTCTGTTGGGGAAAAGAATTTGCTGCTAATTGAACTTGTGTTTCTTTATAAGTAGGAACTTTGATTTAACTTTTTTAAAGATCAAAATCGTTTGGTAAATCTAGACATTAAGATCATCTGGTGAGTAGGGGAAGCCTCGCATATTTCCTTTAGAAAGTAGTGGGATAGTTTGGGAGTTATGCATCTACATTCCTATCTCAAATCCGGACAAAATGTTGAAATGACTGCTGGGCAGTTTCAGTAAATCCTTATGTGATTATACCAGGTCAGAGAGGCTCATATGCTTGGATGCCTGCCTCCTTTTAAGTACTTCTAATCAGTCTTATGAGTGCAGGAAAGCAAAACAAAACATGCAAGTCAGTACTTAAGGACAAAGTACATATTAAAAATAAACAAGACTACTCAGGAAAAGTTGTATTGATTCACCTGCATAGTTGATACTTTGTATACTGTCACCATACTTCATTATCTAGAGCAGGCTGGGAAAGCTGTTACCATCACAAATGTCTTCCGAACTATTTGTTCCTGTTAATCAGTAATTTTTGGAGGGCCAGTTGATCTAGTACACTGTGCCCCAAAGGGTTAACAGAATTATAGGATTCTTCATATCTATCTTGGCATTTTCTGTTCAGAACTTACAAAATTTCTTAGTTAATTCAAAGTGCATTCACTTCCTAACCTGAAAGACAGCATCCTCTGGATAGTGCTCTTGATACTATGTGAAATGCAAAAGAACAGAAGAAGAATAAAGGCTTCAGAGTCATGGCCTCCTGCAGCCTCTTCGACTCGGCCTTCGACATGGACACTCACCAGGACTGGTCCACCTAGATGCTAGGCTTCTCCACTTAACCGAAGAAGACAGCAATAGCTTGAGTCCATGGCCTGGTTGGGTTTGACATGATTTCTTCAATAACAGATGCAACAGCTCTAAAGGAACTTTGGAAGGTGGGTGGCCACAGAACTGGGTTCATCTGTGTCCCTTGGAGGATGGTACCAGGCTCAATAGTATCATTGCTAATGCAATAGAAATCCTTTCCAAGTACTAAACACTGTGACCACCACTTATTAGCACTTTTCTTTATGTTAGAGATTATGCTAAATGCTAAAACAATGTAAGATTTCTTTGCATTCTGTACCACCACACTCTGGGGGTTATTATTGCCCTCATTTTAAGAGTGGAGAAACCCTAGATTGGGAAGGATTAAATGACTTGCTTAAAACTCACCCAGTCAGAAAACTGTGGAGCTTGAACGCTAGGCTAGACACACCTGTTCCTTAATCCCTGGCCCAGCGTCATACATGGAAAACAGGGCTGCCACCTTGGGCCTTGGGGCACTAGAGTACGGACTTAAATTTTAAAATGGTTGTCAAAATGTGAGGCCCTACTCATTGCTCATCATCCATCTTTATCTTTACCCAAGATGTACTTGGTGGAAGAATGATACTGCCAATATTCCTTAGAGAAATAGGTTCTGGGGGACAGACCAACTAGAATCTGCTGCCGTGAAGATCACCCTCAAAGATTCAGATGTCACAGTAGAATCCCAACAGCTCAGAAAAGCCCTGCAGTAGGGAAGCAGTACCCACCCTGGTGTTTGTGCATTGGGTAGTGTGAAGGTCTTTCTGTTCCATTAAATCTGCTAGCTAAAAGGTCTGGGTTGGGCCCAAGGGGGCACTGAGACAAGTTGTTAGGAAGTGAGTTTCTTGGGAGAGTTATTAATACCATAAACAGACAGACATATAGACAAGCAATGGCATATTGGAGATTCTGAGGAGAGTTCAAGCATCAGCACTAGTCAGAGGGTATGGGGGCAGGGAGTTGTGAAGAGAGGAAATCAAGGCCCATATTGTAAAACCAGAAGTCTCTTCTTATATCTTTCTAGTGGGGAGGTTTTACAGTATAAACCTACAGTTGGGCTCTCTTGATTCCAGACGTGAGTGGGGAGCAGATAGTGTGGCTACCAATAGCCCCTTTGATGTAGACTCGCTCTTCTGGGTTCCTAGATGTCTCAGTAGGTGCCTGTTGTATCTGTGACAGAGGAAAGGCAGCTGGATTCAACCTTATGCTATTACACTAACAGCCCCTAGGGTTGAGATTCTGTAGCATATATCTCAGAACACACCCTGCTATCTCTCTGGACATCACATTGCTTGAATCAAGCTGGACTTTGCTCTGCCCCTTTGGCCCCCAAAGCTTCAGTTTCTAGTTCTAAACACATCTGGTTCCACATTCTTCCCTGTCCTGTGATTGACATTGCTGATGTCCACATACAAATGGAGTAAGTTACATGCAACTCACATGTAAGTCATAACAAGCACGAGCACTGAGATAAATGAAACGAGAGGAAGGTGGTGAGAGCAGAGGAAACAGAATGAAGGGGAAACACGGGGCTCAGAGCCCTACAACTGTTTCCTCAGTGACATGATAACCTCTAGAATTCATTTACAGACTCCTCCACCAGTGATCCATTCCAAAAGAGTAAAGCATGGTTTTGTGCAAAAAAAAAATTGAAGCTCAAACTCAGATAAACTGTATTTGGCCATCGGAGTGTAGCTAGTCAATAAAACAAGTTCTGTCATACAGTTTTGTGGTGTATTGATTTTCTGTGTCGACAATTATTAGCTCATTTATTTATTCAACAGACATATATTGAGCACCTGTTCACTGTAAGGATTTTTTTCTATGTATTAAAAAATTGATTAAAAGCACAGGGCACTCAAGGGTGATAGTGCTGTGGAGAAATACAGTTAAGAATAAACTCGTTAAGGCAGAACATGGATCCAGATTCAGCCAGTAGATGTGAGGAGACATGGGCGGAAGGGATTTGGCCAGTTAAAGTGTCCTGTCCTCGTCACCTCAGTCATTAATTGACTGAGGAATGGGTGTGACACTGGCTAAGCCAGGCACAGTCCTCCCAGAACCTTTCCTCATCAATTAATGAGGATGGTTTCTCTCCTTGGGAGATTGCTAAACTTGAAGAATGTGAGCCTGAGGCATCCGGAGGCCATCTTGCCTTTGTAGAGGAGAAATGGTAACCGAAGGCAGAAGCTGAGAAGAAACAAGTGAATGTAAAAGTAGAGTGATTAACTATTTCCTCTTTTAATAGCTACAACTTTCTTATTTCCTTCCTCTGCTATATTGCTTCCTTCCCTTTCTTCCTTCCTTTATTTTTCTCTCCCTCTCTCTCTTTTCTTCTGTTCACATGCTGCTGACTTAAAAAAAAAAGTTTATTTTATTTTATGTGCATGGGTGTTTAGCCTGCATGTATGCTTGTGTGTACCACATGTGTGCCTGGTGCCCCTGGAGGCCAGGAGAGGGCATTGGATCCCCAGGAACTGGAGCTACAGATGGTTGTGAGCCACCTTGTGGGTGCTGGGAATCGAACCAGGGTCCTCTGGAAGAGCAGCCAGTGTTCCTAACGGCTGAGCCCCTTGTTTGGCCCCACGCCCCTTATTTTGTCATCAGTATTTCTAAGTGCTTTGTGTTTCTAAAAAAAGATGTTCAAAAAAATTTCAGGGCAGTATAAATAAGAAAACCAAAATGCCCTAACATTTTACCACTCACTCCAATTTTAGTAAAAATGACACTGGATATCACTATGTACTCAAGTCACACACTAGGAATCAAAACAACAACAATAATAAACAATAACAACAAAACCCCAGCATTGTGCTGTATATACTATTCAATAACCTGCCTTTCCACAAAATAGTATATTTTATGTGGCATTCTCATGACTCTTTAAGTCTATGTTTTTACTCTACTGTAGTCTAAAAAGCAAAGATGATATAAAAATGTGTATGTTAAAAACTCACTCCATTTTTGTGCCTGCCCATAATATTCTCTTCCATAATAAAAACAGGGACTTTCCTCACATGTACTCTCCAATATAATTTTATGTAAATGGAGCAAAAACAGATCTACATGATTTCCAACATCTCCTTTTCACACAAAGGACTTCATCTAACACAAGGGTCTACATGTTGTTTACCATTTAACACCAGAGAGGTAAAAAATCTCCCATGTTAGCACATAAGAGTCCTTTTCAGATTCAGGCATTTGGGATGTGTATGTAGTAAAGTCTATTTCAACCTCTCTGCTATTGTACTGATTTACTCTCAATCAACCTGAAACACAAGGAGTTATGAACTTTAATTAGAGTGTGTCTAGAACAGAATTGAAGAACAGATATGAATTGTTTTCTGGATATTAAAATGGAAGTCAATGCTAAAGATATTACACAAAAGTGATGAAGCCCTTTGTTATTGTTCTAAATGTTGAGGTTCCTGGGCAAGCATTTATGAAGGAGGAGACTTATTTTCATGTTTATTTATCATATTATGAACAACAAAAATGTGTAATAAAACTTATTCAAAACACTATCTCATGTATTTATTCAGGTAATGTGTATTTTATAAGCATCTATCTGGCCAATATAGATATTTACTTCAACATGAATGGTAAAGTTAGTTTTAAATTCTATATTGAACATTTTTATTTCAATTTTTCATCAACTTAATTTCTCAAAAGGAAGAAAATTAATCATTACAAGAATTTGTGTAAGGTTGCTCTTTGAAATAGTGTCTTGGAAGTGATAAACAAAAGAAGGTAACCACAAAAGTGAAAAAAAATGAATGAGTGAGTGAATGAATAACAGGTGCATGCAAATCTCATCCCACCTGCTCCTGACAAACATATGTTAGATGTTAACCTTGCCTTGCACGGATGAAGAATTGGGTCAGAGAGACTGATGCTCTGCCAGAATCACACATTCATTAAGTTTAAGAGGCAGGATTCCACACTAGTCTTTCCACCCCCAGTTCTGTGCACTTGAACAGCACATTACTCTGACTCTCTGTGAACTTGATTGTACTTGGCCTGTGATCATTTATTTGTTGACAAATCCTCTCAGATAAATCATTTCCCTTTAAATTAAAAAAAGACAAATCATTTAAGGGTTTGAAGCTAACCAGAGAGTAGGCTAGTTATCGTGTGTGTGTGTGTGTGTGTGTGTGTGTGTGTGTGTGTGTGTGTGTG
>CABHPR010128197.1:818-25683 GCA_902168415.1 Peromyscus melanophrys | reverse complement strand
GTGTGTGTGTGTGTGTGTGTGTGTGTGTGTGTGTGTGTGTGTGTGTGAGTGTGTGTGTATACATGTTTAGGTGTGTCTAGGTGCATGTGTATCTGCAGGTCTGCATGTATGTGTGTATGTGTCTGTGTGCCAGTGGAGGCCAGAGGTCAACCTACCGTGTCATTTCTCAGGAGTCATCCACCTTGTTTTTTTGAGACAGGATCTCTCACTGGGACCTGGGGCTCACCAGTTAGGCTAGATTGGCCAGCAAGCTTGAGAGACCTATCACCACACCTCCAGATCCAGCTGTTTATGTGGTTCCTGGAGATCAAAGGGAGCTCCTCACTCTTTTTTACACAGCTACTAACTGAGCTACCTCTCCAGCCCCGTCTCAATATTTTATATGGACCTACATGTATCTGGCCATAAAACATAACCACCTTGGGGATGATGCTAAAAGCATCACCAAAACACTATTTGCCTTTTTTTTTCTTTTCCAAGACAGGGTCTCACACTGTGGCTAGGCCTGGGCTTGAACTAACAATCCTCCTGCCTCAGACTCTAGAGTCCTGAGATTATAGATATGAGCAATCACATCCAGCAAGACACTTCATTTAAAGCACACTTAGCACACCACGGGCTGGCTCTTGGACATGGCTTTACTGTGTCAGTGGCTGGTGTAGACACCGGGTGTCTGGCATGTCAGCAGACGATGAAAGGTGTCAGAATACAGAAGCTGGCCAGATGTGAGACTCTAAAACCTCTGGTAGTGAATGGTAGCAGCTCCGGGGCAGTGCCCCTTCACCTGTGTCAATGATGGTTGGCCAGGTTTTCACATCCACAGCTGCTGCCGCCTCTCGAGACTTCAGCAACCTCATCAGCGTTTGAGTGGTGAGAATGCAGGCTGCTTTACTGACCTAGAAACAAAGGGACAGCAGTAAACGTCAGAGGACTTAGCACTGGCTGCTGCTGAAAGTAGCTTGCTCACCATGCTGGCCAGGATTGTTTCATTCTCTTCCCCGTTTGTTTTTATTTCTGAAAATGGGTCATGCTTAATTCTCCAGGATATCAGACACTTTAACACTGGGGCTGCTGCTCACAATGGTAATATTCTCAGGAAGGACCCTGCAATCCTAATCTTCGGAAAGACCTAATAAACCAAGACATGGATTCTGTAGTGAGAAGGGAAAGGGAGGAGCTGGTGGGCACGCCCAGAATTGGTGTGTGCAGTCCAGACCTACGACGCACACCAATCTGAGACCAGGGAGTCAGACAGAAGCACCCACACAATGGGCTCTGCTCAGCTCTGCAGGGAAAGGCGAGGTGACCTACTTTCACACACAAAGTGCGTCAACAGAAAGAAACTCTCGGTGCTTCCCCAGGCCTCTCCGTAGGAGCTAACAAGGACATTTTGCTGAATTAAACTGTAATGAAGTCATCTGTGATGAGCATGGCTTTATGCTGCGGCCAAAGCTGCTGACACAGCAGCAGCCCTCGGAGGAACCAACGTCCCATCAACTAGAAGTGTGTAGCCCGACAGTGCACTGGCCCAGGTGATCTTCTGTCACAGGCCTCAGGATATGACACACTATAGATTTATTCAATTCCAATTCTCACATACTGTAAAAACTTCCATCTCCCCCAGGACAAAATCCAGGGGGTTGTGTTTGTTTTGGCGTTGCTAAGGATAAACAAGTGCTCAGACACTGAGCCATATCCCAGCCCCGCACAGCTTTTATTTCTTCTTTGAAAACTTCATCTACATGTGCAATGTATCACGATTATATTCACCCCCACCATCTCCTCCAAGTCCCTTCATCTCATCTCCCTCTTTGCTTCATGTCCCTCTTTTATAATTCTGAATTCATTTATTTTTAAGCTACTGATTCCAGCTAGTGCTGCCCATCGGCACACAGGCACGGGTTCAACCACTGGGGCATGGGGACTCTCAGTGACCACCCTCCTAAAGAGGGTAGCCATCAACTTCTCAGCTGGGGATGGGGCCTAAGGAGTCCCTCCTGCTACACACCTTTTAATGCTAAATATTCAAAATTAACCCAAACAAAAGTGGCCTGACTGGAGAACTTGACGTGAAAAATTATACTGGTTCTTGTGCAGGAAAAAAAGTCAGACAGGTTTTAAGAACAGACAGGGGCCAGCTTTATGGAAAATTACTAAGCACAGCTCTACTCTCAGTGTTTGGGATTAACATGTACGGTCCCTACCTCTCCAATCATCGCTCTCCTAGTCACTGGATGATGATGGCCACTTTGGCCAGATAAAAGGAGACAACTGTCAGTCTGCTTTTGTTTGCCTGTTCGTTTGTTTGTTTGTTTTTGACACAGACTCTTTCTACATATCCCAGGCTGGCTTCGAACTCACAGTTGTGCATCTGCCTCCTGAGTGCTGGGGTCACAGGCACACACCACCATACCAAACTGGGCAAGTTTTTAGGAGAAAAATGTGAGACTTGGCACTACAGAACCAGGAAGTTATTAGGGTTCTTAGTTGTCTGATGTGATTCTGTGAAATGGGTCAGACAGATAGGGAGGGTACTTACATCAACGATCATGCGCACCGTGGGCAGTGTGGCTGTGAGGTTCTGAGCATGAGGGGGCCTCACAGTCACAGGTATACACCCTGCATACAGGCAGCCATAGAATGCAGCGATTAACTCGATGCCTGCAAGACAGAGCGCACTGTCAGGGGAGTCACCTGGCTGCGGCTACCACAAGGAACTGAACTCAGAGCCTCCAATCATGTGACAGGTGGGCTACTTATTCATTTGGTGTTGATTTTGTTTTGGTGTTTTGAGACAGGGTTTCTCTGTGAAACAGTCCTGGCTGTCCTATAACTCTCTATGTAGACCAGGTTGGCCCTAAACTCACAGAGATCCGCCTGCCTCTGTTTCCCAAGTACTGGGATTAAAGGTGTGAGCCACCACCGCCGGCTTCATTTGATGTTGAGACAGAGTATCTCAAGCACAGGGATTACAAGTGTGCATCACCATACCTGGCTCCTATGGATTATCTGACCACAATTCAAACAAGACACTGACAGAATAAATTTTAACAACTAAGAAGGATAGGAAGTCTGGCATGGTGGCTCATACTTGGTAACCAAGGGTTCAAGATCAGCCTGGACTACATAGTGATAGTTAAAGGCCAGCCTGACCATCTTTAAAACAAAACAAAATGAAATACATAAAAAATTAAAAAGAAGGAAGCATTATGAAACAATTTAAAATATACAAAGAGGCCCAGGAAACAAGGAATATGTGTGTGTGTTTATGTACACATATATATATTCCTATGTGTATGTGCGTGCGCGCGCGCATGCGCGCGCGCACACACACACACACACACACACACACACACTTGGGTGGTGCCAGCAATTGAACCCAGAGCTTTGTGTATGGCTAGCAAGTGTCATGTCTCTGAGCTATATCCTCAAGCCAAGAAGTGAGCTCTTGAAAGACGCTTGAAGGCAGGTTGTTGTTATTTTTATTACTTGGGAAAAATAACTGCAGGAATCAAGGGTATTTAACTAAGGCAATAAGGACAGGGAGGGGAACAAGGCCTGCCGGGCTTTCCTTGCACAAGGGCTGCTGCAGGAAAAGCAATGGACTTCTCAGATGCTGTGGGTCAATGAGTGCAGCTTAGGGCCTCGGCAGTGCTGCCGACCGCCACTCCCTTCCTGACAGATGGAAGACAACTTCATGCAAACACACAGGACACGTCCCTCCTGGAGCAGGCGGCTTTCTAGGCAGTCTCTGTGTTCACACAGATGAATAGCAGAGAAAGAAGAGCAGAGAGAGTGGAGGAGAGGGCTAAGACCAGGAAGGAGTGAAACGGAGCGCTGGGGACAGTACCAGAGACAAGTCTAGGCATACCAGTCAGGGGACAGGAGGGAATGCAAATGGCTTTCTTCTTTTTGTGCTTGTCTTTATTTTTATTTTCATTTTAAGTATATGAGTACTCTGTCTTCATGTAGGCCAGAAGAGGGCACCAGATCTCATTAACAGATGGTTGTGAGCCACCATGTGGTTGCTGGGAATTGAACTCAGGACCTCTGGAAGAGCAGCCCGTGCTCTTAACCTCTGAGCCATCTCTCCAGCCCTGGGCTTGTCTTTCGATTCAAATGTTTGATGTAGAATCCTGAACACTGGGCTAGTGAGATGACTCAGCAGGTAGAAGCACATGCTGTGCATACTTCTGACCTGAGTTTGACCTCTGGATCCCACAGTGGAAAGAGAGAACCAATTCCTAAAAGTTGTCTTCCGACCTCCATGTGCCCCCTCCCCACACCACATAATAAAGAATAAATAAATTCTAAGAATGATTATTTACAAAAAACTTTCTTTCTTTTTTTTTTTTTTTCTGGTTTTTCGAGACAGGGTTTCTCTGTGTAGCTTTGGTGCCTTTCCTGGAACTCGCTCTGTAGCCCAGGCTGGCCTTGAACTCACAGAGATTCACCTGGCTCTGCCTCCCGAGTGCTGGGATTAAAGGTGTGCGCCACCACCGCCCGGCACAAGACTTTCACTGAATAAACTCTACATTCCTCTTCTTGCACAGGGAAGGCTGTATCTGAGCTGAGTCCATGACAGACGAAAGCAGCAGCAGAGATCCAAACGCCACTCAGGGTAGGAGCGGCGTCAAGCCAACGGAGCCCATCAAGTAGTCTTTGGAAGACACTGGGGAAAACGGTTCTACTCCTGAACACTCCACAGACCAATCCTCTTTTTGGTTTTCATGCTGAACTGAACCCAGAGCCTTGGCATGGGCTTCATCTCCAGTCCCTTCACTCCTTTTTTAAAGGAAGGGGTCTCACTGTGTTGCCCAGGTTGGCCTTGGCTCTCAGGGATCTGGAAAAGCAGGTGAACACCAACATGTCTTGCTTAGAGGATTTCCAAAAGTCAAGTAGTTGAAGTCTTTCCTCACACTTTAATTAATGTACTGTGTGTGTGTGTGTGTGTGTGTGTGTGTGTGTGTGTGTGCACACATGTGTGTGCACACACAAGTGGAGGTCAGAGATTGGTGTTGGGTGTCTTCCTCCATTGTGCTCTACCTTTTAAATATTTGTATGGATGCGTGTGTGTGTTGGTTAGGAGACCACCAATAGAGCCTGACCTCAGTTTGGAGAGCAGAGTCCATACTCATCTGGCTGAGATGGACCAAAGAGTTTCCTGGCAGACTCAGAGGGAGACAGAAGGACATGGGGAAGGAAGGAGCAGAGGGGTTGCACGGCCAGTCCAGGAAGTGGAGAGGAGGAAGATTGTGTTTCAGCTACTCTGTGGATCTCTCAGATTTATTCCCTAATGTTTATCCCCAAGTTTTATTTTTTAATAAAATGATGAAAAGAATCCCAAAATCACTGGGTGGTGGTGGTGCACACCTTTAATTCCAGCACTCGGGAGGCAGAGTCAGGCAGATCTCTGTGAGTTTGAGGCCAGCCTGGGCTACAGAGCTAGTCCAGGACAGGCACCAAAATTACATGGAGAAACCCTGTCTCGAAAAACCAACCAACCAACCAACCAAACAAACAAACAAAAGAAAACAAAACAAAAAAAGGACACTCCCCCCCCCCCCCCCCCCCCCCTGCAAAAAAAAAAAAAATCTGGTGTCCCACGTTGGGCGCCATATGTAGCAGGCTTTCTTGGACTGCCAGCCCCCAAATCACAACACAGAGACTCACTATTATTTATGAAAGCTCAGCCTTAGTGTAGGCTTGTTTCTAACTAGCTCTTATAACTTAAATTAATCCATTTCTATTAGTCTATGTGCTGCCACGTGGCTTGTGGCTTTTACTTATCCTCCTGCATGTCCTGCTTCCTCTCTGTGTCCTCTGGTGTCTCTCCTGCACCTAGATCCATCTCCTTTTCTTTTCTCTCTGTCTGGAAGTCCCACCTAACCTCTTCCTGCCTAGCTATTGGTCATTCAGCTCTGTATTAAACCAATCAGAGGGCCCCTCGGCAAAGATACATCTTCACAGTGTACAGAAAGATTATTCTACAACACACGAGTCTGTGTCTAAGCATGTACCCATGTATGTGTGTGTCTGTGCCTAAGCATGTACCTGTGTGTGTGGGTGTCTGTGTCTAAGCATGTACCCATGTATGTGTGTGTGTTTAAGCATGTACTTGTGTAGGTGGATGTCTGCAGAAGCCAGAACAGAGCACCAGACCTGGAGTTATGGGTGGCTGTTGGACACTGACTCTGGTCCCCTGGAAAAGTAGCAAGAACTCAATTCTGACCCACTCTCCTGCCTCATCACCTTGTTGTGTGAGATTGGTTCTTTCACTGAACCTGGAACTCACCAATCTGCCTAGACCAGCTGGCCACCTGTCTGCCTCTACAGCACCAGGATTGCTGGTGCACACCATCGTGCTGGTGCGTGCGTGTGTGTGTGTGTGTGTGTGTGTGTGTGTGTGTGTGTGATATGCATGTGCACACGCAGAGGTCAGTTGGTTCTCTCCTTCTCCTGTGAGTTCCTGGGGTCAACGTCAGGTCATCAAGCATGGCAAGCACTTTTACCCACAAGCTCCTTCACTGGCCCAAAGCCTCGCTTGTGTGTGGTGCTGGATAAACCTCAGGTCCTCATGCTTCTGTACCAACCACTTAACCTGCTGAGCTTTCTCCTCAGCCTCTGTTGGTTTTGTTTTTAGCTGAGGCTGGCCATGAACTCCTGACCCTTTTGCCGCTTCTTCCCAAGGGTGGGATCAGTAGGTGTGTGCTCCCTCACCTGGCTGTCTTGTGTTGTTGTTTTCAGACAGGTCCATCATGTGGCTCTGGCCGGCCTGGACTCACTCTGTAGACCAGGCTGGCCTTAACTCACAGAGATCAATTTACATCAACCTCCTGAGTACTGGGATTAAAGGTGTGAGTTACCATAGTTGGCCACTTATAAGTCTTGTTATATAGCTCAGACTGGATATGTAACTCGTTACATAACTCTTACTGGCCTTGAATATCTAATTCTCCTGCTACCACATGAGGACTGGAATTACAGCAGTGTGCTGCCATGTGTGGCTTTTATTAAGTAGGCACTGATGGAAACAGAAGGGAACGCAAAACAGACAGAGCTCAGTCACACCGCTCAACTCAGGGATGCAGCCTGGATCACACCTTAGCAAGTGTGCATGAAGTGCCTTGGGGTTGGGAAGCACCAGGCCTCTGTGGCTGTAGATGGCAGCCCCGAGTTCCCATCTTCTCTAATAACACAGTTCAGAGTCCAGTTTACCAATGCAACCCTTACCAGGAGGGTAGAGCAACACCACATTGTCCCCTGCATTTAGATGTCCCTTGTCACCAAGCACTGATGCAATCCTCTCTGCTCGCTTATGAAGCTGAAGGCAGCTGGCTGTGCACACAGTGGCTCCCTTTCAACAGAAGGAGAAGTGGGTTGGAGCTCAGCACAGTTGTGAAACAAGCACACACGCAGACGTCACCCTCCACAGGCCCTGGACACCACCCTGGGTGAATTATCAACTGGAGAAAACCCTCCTGGTAACAAAAGACAGGTGTGGGATTTCTTCTCTTTCCCAGTGTTCTAGGTACTCAGGGTTGTTAGCACTGATGTAAACCAAACATACTTACAGTCTTTCTTTCTTAGTTCCTTCCTTCCTTCCTTCCTTCCTTCCTTCCTTTCTTTTTTTTCAAGACAGGTTTCTCTGTGTAACAGCCTTGGCTGTCCTGGAACTTGCTCTGTAGACTAGGCTTGCCTCTGCCTCCCGAGTGTTGGGATTAAAGGTGTGTGCCACCACCGCCCGGCCGGGCCCAGCCTAATTTCTTAATGTTTCTTTCTTAGTGCACATTCTATTCATGTGTTTGTTTGTTCTGAGACAGTGTCTCATGTAACCTAGGCTGGTCTGTAGTAGTTTGAGGATGATCTTTAATTCCAAATTTTTCTACTTCTAAGTGCTGTGGTATCTATATGCTGTGAATGTGTTGCTCTGATTGGTTAATAAATGAAGTTCTGATTGGCCAGTAGCCAGGCAGGAAGTATAGGTGGGACAAAGAGAGAGGGGAATTCTGGGAACAGGAAGGCTGAGTGAGGAGACGCTGCCAGTCACCGCCATGAGAAGTAAGATGTAAAGTACCAGTAAGCCACAAGCCACGTGGCAACTTATAGATGAATAGAAATGGATTAATTTAAGATATAAGAACTAAATAGCAAGAAGTCTGAGCCATTAAGCCAAACAGTTTAAATAATGTAAGCGTTTGTGTGTTTACTTGGGTCTGAGTGGCTGTGGGCCGGGCGGGACTGAAGGTAACTCCAGCTAAACTAGGCTGGTCTAGGCTATGTAGTTTGAGGATGATCTTTAACTCCAAATTTTTCTACTTCTGCCTCCCAGGGTTGGGATTATAGGCATGCATCACCATGCCCAGGTATGTAGTATTGGGGTTGAATCCAGGGCCTTGTCCATGCTAGGCAAACACTCCCCAACCCTGCAGTGATTTTTTAATACCTTGGCATTTAACAGCATGAAGAGCACATGGTCAGGAGTTGCCTGGGCTCGCCACTGCAAAATCTCTGCCAGGAACTGGTGCTAAAGTCACAAAGGAGAGAAAAGGACTTGACGTCAGCAAGTTCCAAAGACTCCTGTAGCAAGCCCACACCTGCACTCTAGCCTGAGCTCACTGATAGAAACTTGACACATCTGGAACTTACCTTCCTCACCAGATCATTCTCTTCAATCTGCCCCAGGTCCCTTCCGGCAGCTTGTGCTATGCGTTTGCCAGCAACCAGGTTCCCGACCATCACAGAGGCAGGGCCTACACCTGTAGACAGAAGCAAAACCAACCCTGAAGACAGCAATTCAAGTCACACACTCCCAAAACATTTGTAGACTGGCCCAAGTTCACTCAGCAATGTCGGGGAAGCATGTGGTCTTTCAGACATGGGGCAAAGAGCCTGTATTCCAGTGAAAATGGCAACCAGAAAGTATACACAGTGTGGACATGGTTGGCAGTGGGAAGTGCTGAAGATGGATAAAACAGACCCAGGAGACCCAGGGAGATGGGACAAGGGGCACAGGTGGCTACTGAGCTTGGGTCCACAGGGAGAATTTTACTCCAGAGTCCACAGTTCCACTGGTTCCCACAAACAGTCCTAAAAAGAGTGTTTACAGTAACTGCTATCAGGTCTGCAAACCCATCACCTATCAGGATATGGACTGAGATCACCAGAAATACGAACAGTGCCGGGCCAGCTAGATGGCTTAGTGGGCAAAGGTGTTTGCCACCGAGTCCGACGGTGTGAGTTCCATCTCTAGAACCATACCAAGGCCTGCAGCTTGTCCTCTGATTTCCATATGGATGCGAAATGCACACACACATACACATTCTCTCTCTCTCTCTCTCCATATATATATATATGTATATATAAATGTCTATACAAAACTATTATATAAAAAATTCTCATATTTCCTATTTAAAAATTATATAGAATAAAAATTATATATAGAATAAAGTTTTATATATATAAATTTAAAAAGGGAATATGAGAATTTTTTTATTAAAAGTAAATGATGTGCCGGGCGGTGGTGGCGCACGCCTTTAATCCCAGCACTCGGGAGGCAGAGGCAGGCGGATCTCTGTGAGTTTGAGGGCAGCCTGGGCTACCAAGTGAGTTCCAGGAAAGGCGCAAAGCTACACAGAGAAACCCTGTCTCGGAAAAAAAAAAAAAAAAAAAAAAGTAAATGATGAAATGCAAATTGTGGGCCTCAAACTCATGGTCCTCCTCTCTCAGCTTCCTGTCTATGGGCACCATCACACCCAGAATCATCTATGAGTTAAAGACAAAATAAAGAAGTCAAATGCACAACCTTGACATACTACTAGAGTGAAAAAAATCAGCTAAAATAAGTGGGATGGTCTTTCTGTACGCTGTGAATATGTGTTGCTACTATTGGTTAAGAAAGCTGTTCTGGCCTATGGTAAGGCAGGATAAGAGCCAGGTGGGAAATCTAAGCAAAGACACAGGATGAAGGAGGGCAGAGTCAGAACAGATGCCAGCCTGCTGCCCAAGGAACAACAAGATGCCAGCAGACCGGTAATGCCATGGCCACGTGGCAATATATAAATAGAAATGGGTTAATTTAATTTGAAAGAGCTAGCTAGCAAGAAGCCTGAGCCATAGACCAAACAGTCTGTAATTAATATAAGCCTATGTGTGTTTACTAAGGACAGAGTAGGTGTGGGACACAGGAAAACTTCTAGCTACAGTTCCATGCTTCTTTGGAAAAAGTGTCAAATCGTACAGGTAGAGAGGATCATGATGTCTGCAATCTACTTTAGAGTCAATGAGGAACAAGTACCCACGAAGCCACCTACTGCCAGCTAGGTTCTGAACAATGATGATGCTTAATATGCAATGTCTTTTATTCTCAGCATTCATACGTTCTTTTTCTTTTTTTTTTTTTTGTTTTTTTTTGTTTTTTTTTTTTTGTTGTTTTTTTTTTTGTTTTTCAGGACAGGGTTTCTCTGAAGTTTTGGTGCCTGTCCTGGATTTCACTCTGTAGCCCAGGCTGGCCTCAAACTCACAAAGATCTGCCTGGCTCTGCCTCCTGAGTGCTGCGATTAAAGGCATGCGCGACCACCGCCCAGCATATCTGTTCTTAAATATACTGAAATAGGTGATAAAAACATGTAACTCAGCTCACCTTTTAAAAAGTAAATATCCAGGCATGGTGGCACAGACCTCTGTGGTTAACATGGAGGTTAGCTGGGCTACATAGTGAGACCTCCAGGAAAAAAAAAAGTTATGTGTGTGTGTGTGTGTAAACATTTAGGGAACTTGCATAAGGAATATCCAGTAACAATTTTTTGTAAGTCTGTAATTACTTCTGAAGTTAAAAAAAATGAAAGGGGGCCAGCAAGAAGGCTCAACAAGCCCCCACCACCAAGCCTGAGGACCTGAGTTCAACCCCCAGGATCAACATGGTGCAAGGAGAAAACTGACGCCTACAAGTTGTCCTTGGATGAGCATGCGCGCACACACACAATGTAATTCTAAACTGTTTTCATGGAATATAAAAAATTGAGAACGGAAGATTGTTCCTACACTCTGATGTCAGAATAGCTTGTCTGCAAAGTGTCCAAAGCAATTTGAGAATAATAAGCACCATCCTTTCCTATGATAAATGATATGCATTCTCAAAACAGTTCTTCACATAGGAAGGACCCATAGTGCACCTGTGAAAATAATCTGAACTAGCTTTACAGTTTACAATGAACAGACTTTCTAAAGATTTATTTTATTATTTATGTGTATGCATATGTGTGTGCATATTCTTGCAGAAGCCAGAAGAGGGGGTCAGATCCCCTGGAACTAAAGTTGTGAGCCCCCCAATGTGGGTGCAGGAAACTGAACTCGGTTTCTCTTGTAAGAGCACCAAGTGCCCTCAACCTCTGAGCATCTCTCTAGCCCCAGAAGTGACATTTTATTTTATTTTATTTTATTTTGGTTTTTTTCCGAGACAGGGTTTCTCTGTGTAGCTTTGCGCCTTTCCTGGATCTCGCTCTGTAGCCCAGGCTGGCCTTGAACTCACAGAGATCCGCCTGGCTCTGCCTCCCGAGTGCTGGGATTAAAGGCGTGCGCCACCATTGCCCGGCCAGAAGTGACATTTTAAAAAGTAGACGCTGCTCAGCAGTAACATCTGGAGGACTGCGGTGGAGGACTGTGGTGGAGGAACAGCAAGTTTGGCCTTACGGACTCGTGTGTCAGAACGCTTGGCACATAGGGAGTGGCAATAATAGGAGTTGTGGTCTTGTTGGAGGAAGTGTGTCACTGTGGGGTACACCCAGTGTGGGGCAGAGTTCACTTCTTGTTGCGCGAGGATCAAAACGTAGAACTCTCAGCTACCTCTCAAGCACGTCTGCCTGCATGCTGCCATGCTACCTGCCATGATGATAACGGACTAAACCTCTGAACTGTAAGCCAGCCCCAATAAAATGTTTCCTTTATAAGAGTTGCTGTGGTCGTGGAGTCTCTTCACAGCCATAGAACACTGACTAAGACATGGGTCTTCTGGGTGCAGTTCTTGAGTGTAAGGGTCAGAGTGAACAGAAGCGGGAGGCAGTTCCTGGGAGCTACTGTACACAGCTCTACCTGGAACTCCCTCACCTTTCCCACAAAGCCCTGAAAGTTTCCTGAGGCCAATACCATGCTTTACTTACTATTCTCTTCCCCAATAACACATCCCAGTTTTCTTTTCTGTTTCTTCTTTTTCTTAGACAAGTTTCCACTGTACCAACCCAGCTGGCCTGGAACTCAGACACGTCTACCTGCCACTGATAACCAGTTTATCTGTAAACATCCCTGGAATAAAGGCTGCATCCTGTAGTTTGAGACAAGGGAGAGCAGGTCACATGTGATTTCCACACATCTGTTTGGAGAAGGAATTCTCCTCCCTACAGCTTTCTCCTCTCTGCTAGCTGGGGTGCAGAGCCACTGGTCAGAGGTCAGGCGGCCCACGGATCCAAGACAATCTGCTACAGAGGCTCGTGGCCACAGTCTGATTTTGTCAGAACCTCCCTTTCTGTGTTAGCTCACTCACACTGGACTCTACTTGGCCACACTGACTCGAGGGCTTGGTCTGACTTGCTCTGGACAAGAAACAGTAGCAGGTGGTAACACAGAGAGACACCCTAACCACACTTGTGGGGGGGGCTGGACATTCTGCTTCAGTCATGTTTCCTGAGAAAAGTACAGCCATACTGGGCTTGGTGGCTCACACCAGCAAATCCAGTAGTAAGGAGGCTGAGGCTAGGGTTTGAGGCCAAAGCCCATCCAGAGAGGAGAACATGGGCGAATTCTGAATAGGCCCTGCAGCTTATGTATATTCCTTGAGTGCAGAGCAAATGTCTGCTATCTGAAGGCACTGAGTGTTAGGGTTATTGTCATGTAGCACACCTAGAACAAGAGCTCAGTGACAAGTCGCCAGAGCAAAAAGATTCTGAAAGAATGGCCACTCGTGCAGGGGACCAGGTTCAGTTCTCAGCACCTATACAGCCATCTAACAACCACCTACAACCCAGTTCCAGGGACTCTGACTCCCTCTTCTGGCCTCTGCACACACACAGCACACAGGCATACATGCAGGAAAACACCCATACACATTAAAAAATAGTTAAGTCCTAAAAAAAAAAAAAAAAAAAAGACAGCAAGCAGCAGAGCACACCTGAAGAATGATCATCCTCGTCAGGCCTGCCTTGCTCTGACGCTTTCACCTGAAAAGAAACAGACTTGACTCTGCTTCCAGTTTTCTGTCACTTGAGCCAAGACCACACTGACACACTTCCACGTGCCAACAGCATCTCAGTGAGGCTCACTCTACACCCATCATCTTTCTCTTCTCAATTCTCTACTTTTCTGAATTAAATATTTATCAATTGACTGATTTTTAGTGTATGGGTGTTCTGTCTGTTTGTACATGATGTGTGTGCAGTACCTGAGGAGGTAAGAAGAAGGAGTAAGATCCCCTGGAACTGGAGTTACAGATGTTGTGAGCTGTCATGTAGGTGCTAGGAATTGAACCCAAGTCCTCTGAAGAGAGGCCAGTGTTCTAAACTGCTGAGCCATCTCCCTAGCTGCTACTTTTCTGAATTTTTACTAAGTCTCAAACTCCCACACTATTCCCTCACCATCTCCATTCCTCAGTGCCAGATTCTCAAACTGCACTGGTCTTCTTCACAGCCATGTATGTGGCCTTAGAAGACAGTCATAGTAAAAGCAGATTTGGAGGCTGGAGAGCTGGCTCAGTGGTTGTACCCACACGGTGGTTCACAACCATATGTAACCCAGGTCCAGGGGATCCTACACTCTCTTCTGGCTGCCTTGGGCACTGTACTCATGTGATGCACAGTCACACATGCAGACAAAATACTGATACACATAAATATAAATTTAAAAGGCTGGGCAGTGTTGGCATACGCCTTTGATCCCAGCACTCAGGAGGCAGAGGCAGGCGGATCTCTGTGAGTTTGAGGCCAGCATGGTCTACAGAGTGAGTTCTAGGACAGCCAGGACTGCTACACAGATAAACCCTGCATTGAAAAACCAAAAAAAGAAAAAAGAAAGAAAGAAAGATTTAAAGTCTACTGTACCTCCAAGAATATTTTAAAAGCATCTACTCTAACATGAATGTTTTCATTAAAAAATCCTGTGTTTACCAGGGGAATGGTGGTGCACATATGTAATCTAGCACTTGGGAGTTGGCAAGAGTTTCCACCTAAAACCTGAGGGAAAAAATTCTAAAACAGAGCTAAAAAGAGCTTCCTAATTGTCTCTCTCAAGTTAGCGGCAGCCTGTGTGTTTGAGCTACTATGGCGGGTTCCTGGAGTGCACTTGACCTGCAGTATGGCGGGAATGAGGCCTCTGCAAGTGGCACATTAAGCAGCGTGGTGGATTTAGCCTTTGCTAGTACAAAACAAAAAAAGAGGTTTCTGGGCTACACGCTGCTTTGATAGAAGCATAGACCTACTATTTCTGAGAGTTGATGGCTCCCAGAGCTGGCGGAAAACGTACCACTGCCATGTTGGGAAGCGGAAGTGGGCGGAGCCAGCAGCCACAGTGCTGTTTCAGGCTTAGAATGCTGCAGTTTAAAGCAATAGGTTCACAATAAGACAGATTCAGATGGAATAGTTTACAATGTATGTAAAAATGTACGTAGGCTTGAAACAGAGAAAAAAGAAATATATACAGTTATATAAACAGATAGTTTTTAAAAATAAAGTCTTTAAAGAAACAGTAAAGGTAATATAAAAAAGTCACGTAAAGATGGCTATCACACAGAAAATCTGGATTATGTTCTCTTTGATATTCGTAACTGAAGAAAAACATTTGATTGTAAAAGCTGTTGAGTTATGCCAAAATGTATATTTTAAAGGTACCTTGACTTCAAAATTTGGATGTAAGGATATGTTGCTTTGGAAAGGAGGCTCTGCTTTTGTTTCCACAGAAAGCCAAAGGCTATGGATTTGTTCTAGATTAAGATACATCAGGTTTGACCAGCCAAGACCCCCTGAAAGGTCTCCGATGACACCAAGGCCCAGATGATCCAACATCCAGAACGGTTTCAAGGCAACTGGCTCAGACAATACAGCCTCATGGACTACTCCATAATCCTAAAATTTTCTTTGTGTCCCCATAAGATACAGCGCCCCCCTCCAGCAGGAAGTAGTAAGAGAAGCTACGCCCAAATTCCCAAATATACCAAGCTGGCTTTGGAGATGGAACTGGCTCACTCCCTCTCTAAACCCAGGCATATTGCTAAAAGAAAAGGTTAAGAGATTCTTGTGTCCCAAATCAGAAGAGCCCTCTAGTGTGGGACAGAGAAAAACCAGTTTTTTTATTTAAAACAGGTTGATTATAAATGCAATCTCTTTCTAAAGAAAAAAAGGGGATATGATACAGATACGATAGGATGAAAGGGTAGATTAATGAACCTACTTTTAAAGAGCAACAACTGGTTTTAAATGTTTTACAATGGTATAGATCTTAGTTTATTGATACAAATTTGAAGTTAATTTTGTTATACTGTATATATATTTCTACTCTTGTTTGAGGTATTATGTTTATGTAACTCATTTCAATTGTAATGGATAATTATAATTAGTCTTCTATGATAATCAAACTTATAGTCATGTTAGTTTAGTCTTCTAGGTATACATAGATATATTTCAGATAGACAGGTCATCTTCAAATACTTCAAAGACCTACAGAATATAGCATTTAAAATGTTTTAAAAATTTAGACTTTCTGGACAGTGAGACATGTCTGCTCTTGGCAGCACTGATTTACTTCAGAGAAGGAGGATGGGCGTCGAAGACACTCTGTATGGAGTTTATCTTCTTCTTGGCAAAAATAGCCATTTGGTCAAGAAACTGTTCTTGCCTGGACTGCTTGAAAAAATGTATCGACTGGACATGCAGGACCCATAGGAAGGTGACCACTGAATGTTGACAAAATGGTCCTTCAGGTTCCTGCTTCACAGAGGAAATGCCAGACATTCTACAGGACACAGAGAGAAGTGACTGAGAGACTCTAGGCCTGTGGGCTGAAGACAGATGCCCCAACTTTACAAAAGAACTTTGGATGACTGTCCAGACTGCCAGCTGTCTCTGTCTACCCCTCAAGACTTCCTGAAAGTTGCTTGCATCCTTTTCCCATTTCTCAGGTAATAGTATATCCTTCTGAGGTTTTTGATGTAGTTGAAGACTAGATAGTTGTAATTTCCTCAGTTATGATAAAAGATAAGTTAGATATGAAACCTTAGACTCACAAATATAGGATAGATAGGATATCTTCTTTAATTTTGCCAAATACAAATAGACTAGATATTATAAATAGACTAGATATTGTAACTGTAATTCTTGCTTGATAATTGTTTTGCTATCTGTAATTTTACTATGTGAAAGTTAAAACCTTCCTTTTTAAAAAAAAAGAAAAGGGGAAGTGCTGTGGATATCGCTCTGTATAAATAAAATGCTGATTGGCCAGTAGCCAGGCAGGAAGTATAGGCGGGACAAGGAGAGAGGAGAATCCTGGGAAGTGGAAGGCTGAGGCAGAGAGACGCTGCCAGCTGCCGCCATGACAAGCAACATGTGAAGATGCCGGTAAGCCACAAGCCATGTGGCAAGGTATAGATTAATGGAAATGGATTAATTTAAAATAGATAGCAAGAAGCCTGGCACGGCCATGCAGTTTGTAAGCAATATAAGTCTCTGTGTGTTTACTCGGTTGGGTCTAAGTGGCTGTGGGACTGGCGGGTGACAGAGATTTGTCCTGACTGTGGACCAGGCAGGACTGGAGAAAACTCCAGCTACAGGAGGCTGAAGCAGGATGATGATGACTTTGAGGCCCCCCAAGGAGACACCCCTACCTCACTGTTAGCGCACATGCCGCTCACCTCTTCCAGCACAGGCACACGAAGTCCATTCCGACCACTCTGCTTCTAACCCTTCCACTTCCATCTCCTTTTCCTCGGCTCAGGGGGTGGGGTGGGGGTGGGGCCAGGGGTAACTGGAGAGGCCGGTTTCGGCTTTGATGTTTCCAGGCAGACAGGAAGCTCACTGGGCTTCTCACCCTTCTTTTATAACACGGAGGGGTGGGCACAATGTAGTAAGGCCATGCCAGTTGAAGTCCCCTCCTCAGCTCTCTCATTGAGACAAGACTCACTGTGTAGCCCCAGACGGCCTGGAACTTACTATGTAGAACAGACGGGTCTTGAACTCAGAGATCGCCTGTCTCAGTGTATGCCACCACACCCTGTCGTCTTTCCTTTTTCGAGATAGGCTCTCAACTGGACTTGACACATTTGAAGAGACTGCCTGTCAATCAGTCACAAGCTTTCTACCTGGTCCTGTGACAGGCAAGAAGGTGGAACTGGTTTGTGTTTTTTCTCTTCTCCATGTGGCAATTCATATTCTTTTGGTTTGTACCTTGAAAATGGCCAACACTACACATGCTGCTTATCTTCTACTTATGATTCAGAAAATGCCTGTAACCCAGAGGTAAGATGGGCCCACACCAAACTCGGGCAGCTGGGAGGGAGGGAGGGAGGGAGGGAGAGGTCACCCCGGGCATGAGACCCCACGGAAAGCCGGTGTGCTGCAATGACACCACCAGTGAGTCTCAGCTTGGCACTAACAAGCCACTTTACGGACTCACGTTTACGATCACACATGTAACGTGCAGAGCCAGCACGTGGCATTTAGTGAGCACTCACTGAATACCAGCTGCTCTTATCAACAGAGGATGAGCTTTACCCCTTTCTCCCTCTCTCGATCACTGTGGCAAACTCAGCCAAAAGAAGCAGCAGCATGTCCCGCAGGGCAGCAGTCTTCCTGGAGAGTCTAAGCCCATGCAGCACTGCGCTGAAAGCCTAGCTTCTGGAAGCTGCCTGTGATGTCATGGCTAGAAGCCAGATTATTACCTGGTTGCTTTTGTCGGGGTTTGGGCAAGTTCGTCACACACGTATGTGGGCACATGAGGATATTACATGGGTGCAGAGACCCCTCCAGAAAGAGCTGTTTCGTCTGAGATATGTGGATCCCTCCTAGTGGAGTTTTTGGTAATGTGTTGGCAGGCACCAGAGCAAGACAGTAAACACCTACTTGATGGATGCTATCGATTGCCTGGAAAACACAAAGAGAAACATTCAGGGAGATTACTCTGATGCCATGTGATACAACCCGACAGAGCCCACTATTTGACTGCAGGGCGTTCCTCCATCCATCCCAGGGTGGAAGTCTGGTAGACCATTAAGTTCTTGAACATGCCTAGCCACATCTGCACTCTCCTGCCCTGTGACCTGGAAGTTATACCTTCTTCCCACAATCCTTTGAGCCCTTCCTTTCCAGCTTGGACCCTGCAGAACGGCTCCAGTAAAGGCGGTGACCTGAGAATACACCACCACACTCATTGGACACCTGTGGAGTGGGCTTCAGAAGCATGCCCTCAGGCCCTCCAAGAAATGCAGAAATGTGTGATGGAGCAGAGGGGACTTCAGGTGTGCACACCAACGCCAAGCTCAATAACCATCTGGTCCAAAGGAACAAAGGACATTCCATACTATATCCTGTATGTGTGTCGGAAAAACGGAATGAGGACGAGGACTCACCGGACAAGCTCTTGATGTTGGCAGCTTGTGTCCTGTTACCACGTTAAAAACTCTACAATCGATTTGGATGAGAACTAACTCGATGAATAGAAAATAAAGTTACAGAATTGGAAAAAAGAAAAAAAAACAAAGATCTCCTATGTGGGTGAGTATGGTGGTGCCACTACAACTGTGTGTGTGTGTGCGCACACATGTTCATGCTGCAGTGTTCCTGTGGAGGTCAGAGGGCAGCCTTGTGGAGTCCGTTCTCTCTCCACCTTCAAATGGGTCCCACGGGCTGAAATGCGGTCATCAGACTCGCACTGCAGGCGTCTTTATCAGCAAAGCCATCTTGTCAGACCCTTGTTATTCTTTTGTATTTAATTAACTTCTTTATTTTATGGCATGGATGTTTGCCTGTATGCATGCCTGTGCACCAAGCAGGTGACTGGTGCCCACAGGAGCAGGGGTTACAGACAGTTGTCAGCGTGGGGCCTGGGACTCCAACCCGGGTCTCTGGAAGAGCAGCCTCTTACCCACGAGCCCCTCTCCAGCCCTTCCTGTTGTTCCTCTGTGACAGGTTTACGGTGCAGTCCACAGCGGTGGTTTGGACTCTAATTCTCCAGCCTCTGCCTTCCAAGTGCTGGTTTACAGCACGTACTGCCACACCTGACTAAAATGAATCTCTGCATGTCTGCCCCTCAGCGATCTTTCAGATAAACAGCTATCAGCCCATTCCTACAGTCTTCACCGTATTTTCAGCCTCGTTTATATTCAGATTATGTCCTCTAAATTTTTATTTACTTATTTATTTATTTTTTTTTTTGAGACAGGGTCTCTTTATGTAGTCCTCCCTGTCCTGGAACTCAGCTCTCAGAGATCCTCCTATCTCTGCCTCCAGAGTGCTTCGATAAAAGGCATGAGCCACCACACCTGGCAGTTCCTTTTATTTTTGTACTACAAACAGCCTACCTGTGGACCAGCTAATAATTCAGAATAATGTGTTCAGAGAACAGAAAGAAATCTGAAGTTACCTGGTGCTGTCTCTCACTTTGTGTCTGCGTCATTTCTGTTACTAAGTGACGGTTATGAATGCCAAGTGCCCTGGGCAGAGAAGTCACAGGCCCTGGAAACACTTCCAGTAACGTGAGTTGTCACTGGGAAGGCAGGCCAGCTTGCTCTGGACTGTGCGTTTAGTTTTGGGTCCTACTACGCGGCATGCGAGTACAGCTCTGAGGCTCTGGAGGCCGAGTGGAGAACAAGAAGGGCTGAGAAGTCTCAGCCTGCATGGGACTCACAGTGGGTGATGTCATCATTCATAATGATCAGGTCACCACTGTCTGCTGAGTGCAGACCTCACGCATCGACTCGTTCTGGAGAGACTCTGTCCCCCTTCCAGCCAGTTTCCACCAGAGACACATTCTCAGCATCGAGCCCTAGTCTTCTTCCTGCCCTCCTGGCTCCCCTCCCAGCTGCCCTCCCGGCTCCTCTACCGGCGCCTCTGACTCCCCAGAACAGCTCCCCTGCATAAGGAGGAAAGTTCTTGGACCCTCCAAGAGGTATGGTATGGTAAGACGGAGGCTAACCTCTGACACATGGCTACTTTCAGAGATGCATGCCACACGTGGGCAGTCAAAACCTTCATGGGTGGCAAACACTTGGGCATGAAAGAAATAAGGTGTCTGGGGAGATACGGAGAAAGTGGGAGGCCAGGGAAAGGAGAGTGGGTAGGAACATATTTCACTGTCTATGTGTATGAAATTCTTAAACATCATTTTTGGCTTTTGGTTGTTTTTTCTTTTTTGGTGTTGTTGTTTTTGTTTTTTGAGACAGGGTTTCTCTGTGAGGCCCTGGCTGCCCTAGAACTAGTTCTGTAGACCAGGTTGGCTTTGAACGCACAGAGACCCACCCGCCTCTGCCTCCCGAGTGCGCCACCATACTCGGCTCAAACATGATCTTTAAAGACAGCATATCTGGCAGGCAGGCGGCAGTCCCCGCCTCTGCCCCGGCCTGGCCCAGCGCTCACCTGCAGCACGCGGCTCATCCACTGGAAGCTGTCTTCCTCGGAGGCGTCAGGCCTTTGCTCTGCTACCACCACAATGCGCTCGTCATAAAACACAGACACAGAAAACACAGCAATTCTAAGAGAGACAGATCAGACACATCAGTCGCCCTTCAGAACCGTCCTATTTGCTTCTCTGAGTTGGAATCAGAGGAGCCATCCCGACACACCACCCAGACACGAGCAGTAGAGAGAAATGTGCGATCATCACCAAACCAGCGTCGAGTGGTTCACTTACAACAAAACGAAAACAGCGTGGATTAAGCACCACAGAGTGTGACAAGACACAATCCCTGTCTTTGTGGCGCTTACATGTCCGAGACAGAACCAATCAACACACAGATAATGAAGCCATGTTGTGATGCACCAGGAAGCGCCTGGGGCAGCCGAGTGGGGTGCCCAGCGGAGTGGGATATGGGTGCTTGGGGGAGCGCCTCCCTGGGGAGCGGACACTGGAGCAGAGACCTGAATGAGGTGAGGACGCGAGCCACGCGAAGATCTGGAGGAAGAGGATTCCGGGCAGAAGGAACGGAAAGCGGAAAGGTTCTGAGGTAGGGACGAGCTTGGCAGGTTTGAGGAACAGCAAGAAGGCCAGGGTGCCTGGAGCAGAGTGGTGAAGCAGAGAGTGGAGCGGAGGTCAGACACAGGCAAGGGAGACCGAGGGAGACCGAGGCTGAGAGAGGGAGGGAGGGTGGAGTTAGATCCAAGGAGGTCTCCGCTCAAATGTCCCCTTACTAGTGAGGCGTTCCCAGACCACCTCAAGTGTTCACGCACAGCACTCATGGCCCTCTCACGTGACATCTCTGTTGCCGTCTGCCTGGCTCGTGTGTTTGTCAGGAGACGGTGTGGGCACACACCCAGAAAAGCAGCGTGGAGCTGGCGCCCAGTGAGGGTTTGCTGAAGAGCGCAGGGACGGAGGAAGAGACCGGAGAGCCGACGATGCCGGCTTCTCTGCCTGCACCCTTCCTTCCACCCGCAGCAGGGATGGAGTACTAACTATGTGCCAGGAACACAACTGTGACCACAGACAGCGGGTCTAGGGCCCAGGAAGTTCCATTCCTAAGAGCCACACTTACAGAAAACCATACGGTTCAGGAACTGGTCCTTTTTTGATGTCGTCAAATTATCTTGCTTCTTATGTAACTCAGGTCAGGATAGGAGAAATGCGGAGGCATATGCTCCAAGCACACCACACATGTGTACATGTGTATGAAAATGTTTTTGTGTAAAAACAAAACAAAAACAACCCTAACAGATACCTGTCTGAGACTGTGAACTGCTGGAATACCTCTTCTTGTATTAGTAAGCAAAAGAAAAGGCCTGACTTTGTCCACAGAACTCGGAATTCTCAACACTAAGCTGACATGTCAATCTCCACATGGAAAACACCACAATTGGGTTAGAAATGTGAGGAAGAATTCTTAGGTCTGTACTTGTACAGAGTGGCGCCTAGCTACACTAGCCTGGACAGCACCGTCTTGGCACGGAAGAACTATGGAACATGCAGTGTTTTGTCTTCGATTCTCCCCAGTCTTCAGAACTCAACAAGGAGTAACAGATTCTGATACACGCCTCATTCCTCTCCATCACTCAAAGAGCCGAATCCGGTGGGATACACACTTAAAGCCAGGCTTCTATTATTTTAACCCAAGCCAACCTAATAATTTGGAAAAGCATCTACAGAATGCAGTTCAGATCACCCCAAAGTGGTGACACTAATCTCGCAGCACTCACCTTCCTCGATAGACGGTCTTGATGGACTCCACAGCCAGGCCAGTAGCAACAA
Organism: Peromyscus melanophrys; assembly: GCA_902168415.1. Classification (NCBI taxonomy): domain Eukaryota; kingdom Metazoa; phylum Chordata; class Mammalia; order Rodentia; family Cricetidae; genus Peromyscus; species Peromyscus melanophrys. The sequence continues at coordinate 3,252 of CABHPR010128197.1, read as the reverse complement.
TGTCATCAGCGTTATGTCTCCGACCACTAACCATGAGCAATCCATCCATCTTTCCAACCACGAACACCAAGCTACCCTGAAAGTTAACAATGATTTATTTACCTTCATTTCCATGGTTTAAAGGGTAAGACAGATACTCTACATTTCCTCCTTTGAAGTAAATCTCATTTAAAAAAAAAAAAAAAAAAAGCTAAGAAAAATACCTGTAAGGCATGTACACAGTTCGATCCCCAACACTGTGTGTGTTTATATCAAAGAAATCAATGTCATAGTTTATGGATTTATTTTTATTTCAGTTTAGTTTTGGTTTTTTTCAAGACAGGGTTTCTCTTTGTAGCCCTGGCCGTACTGGAACTCACTCTGTAGCCCAGGCTGGCCTCAAACTCACAGAGATCTGCCTGCCTCTGCCTCTCGAGTGCTGGGATTAAAAGTGTGTGCCACCACTGACCCCACTCGAATTTTTTTTTTTTTCAAAGAATCCCTCTGGAATTAGTGAGAAACTAGTACCTAGAGCCAATGAGATCTTTTTGAAAATCACATTAGTTATCTTGGGAGGGTGTATGTGTGGGTGGGCACAGGTATGCCACTGCATGCTTGTGGAGTTGGAGGACAACCTGAAGGAGCCAATTCTCTCCTCCATGTGTGTCCTAGGGACTGAACTCAGGTCATTAGGTTTGGCTGACCACTAACCAGCACCCACTGAGGTCTGACAGTCTGTAAGGAGATGAATTCACTCATATTCTTAGGGGGAAATTCCAAAGGGAAAAGACTATGACCACATATCGTTGACTTTCCCCACCACGGATATGTGTTAGTTCATGCTAATTAATTTACTACTGAATTAGGGGGAAGTCAAACAGCTTTAGTATGTAAATAGTTGCCTGGAGCATGTAAGGGTAACACCATTTCCATTAGGCAGGAGCAGAAACAGATAATAGGAAAAAGTCTAAGAATGCTGGAGATTTTCTCCCCAGGACAAACAGCACAGGCAGCTGGGACCAAGGCACTAAAGCAGTGCTCCCCGTGGTGAGTTAGTGCCGCGCTCTGGCCTGCTTACATGCACTCAATGAGCCAGCGGCTCTCTCCATGTGAATGTCACTCATTAACTTTCTGAGCACAGTGTAAGGCCAACACAGTGACTGGGCTAAGACAGAAAGGCAGAATCCCTGCATAGGAAGCTATTGGTTCACTCACAATGCCAGAGGGGAGCCAGCCATTTCCAACCGTGTTAAGAGCTGTGTGAGTCAGAGAAGGGCTAGAGATGTGGCTCAGTGGTTAGGGGAGGCACTGGTCTTACAGAGGACCTGAGTGTGGTTTGCAGCACCCATGGCACAGGCTCACAACTCCTGTAACTCCAACATATAATTAAAATCATAAAAACAATCTTAAAGACAAATAGAGAGGCCTGCTTCTCCAAATCTTTCACAGTGAGGCTGTTCAGCTGGCATGGTCTTTCTGGCTTCATCTTTCTTACAGCTAGGTCTGACCATGGGACTAGTTCAGATCAGACATAACCTAGTCTACCTACAGAGCAGGACCACAGTCTGTCCGTTTCAGAGACCGCTGAAGCTCCATCCAGACCCCAACAGCAGGGCAGCAAGCAGAAGAGTTGGGCACCTGAGATTTCTCTGGTGCTGGCAAGAGGTCAATAGAGCCAAGGCTACACTTAGTGCGTACGGTTTCTGCTGTGGGATGGTCTGTATGTCAAACATGTTGCTTATTGGTCAATGAATAAAACACTGATTGGCCAGTGGTCAGGCAGGAAGAAGTATAGGCGGGACAAGGAGGAGAGAATTCTGGGAAGTGGAAGGCTGAAGAGACACTGCCAGCCGCCACCATGACAAACAGCATGTGAAGATGCCGGTAAGCCACGAGCCATGTGGCAAGGTACAGATTTATAGAAATGGATTAATTTAAGATATAAGGACAGTTAGCAAGAAGCCTGCCACGGCCATATAGTTTGTAAGCAATATAAGTCTCTGTGTTTACTTGGTTGGGTCTGAGTGGCTGTGGGACTGGCAGGTGAAAGAGATTTGTCCTGACTGTGGGCCAGGCAGGAAAACTCCTAGCTACAGGTTTCTAAGAGGGCGACTCACTGCCGCACCCAAACTCCATAGGTGGAAAGGAGAAGCAGGAGTCAATTCCAAATACTCTCACATGAGCTGAACAGTCGAGAGCAGGAGAGGGGGTAGGAAGAAGCTAGTGATCGGTAAGTTTACAGGATAGTGACCACCCATCACTACGCATGGCCTGGCCCTCTGCCATCCTCATGGATTCCTGAAGCTCACCATGAGCTCTTTGAGAATAGGCTTTTCAGGTCCTCATCATCTCTAGACCCAGTACATGTAAATACCATTTGCTAATTAACAAGTTCTTTTCTTTCTTTCTTTCTTTCTTTCTTTCTTTCTTTCTTTCTTTCTTTCTTTCTTTCTTT
>CABHPR010128196.1:48628-69041 GCA_902168415.1 Peromyscus melanophrys | reverse complement strand
TTTCTTTCTTTCTTTCTTTCTTTCTTTCTTTCTTTCTTTCTTTCTTTTTTGCCAGTTTATTCCATGAACCTGAACTTCACCCCATTAAGTCTAAGGGGATTGTCTACATCTGCATCTTCCTTCTTCAGTAGAAGAGCACCCCCCTTTCTCACATCCATCTGCTGCATCTCATTTTGCCATTGTCTACTTGGTAGTGAGTTCACACATCTTTGGTTAGTGAAGGAGGCACAGTCACTGCGTTTTGTACCTTTTTTTGCACAATGTGACTCCAGTACTTATAATCTAGCTCCTTCCTGATTCCTAGTGCCTTCTTTGTGTTTCGAATTTTTAATAATACCCTAAAGCATTTTCCTGACATTAATCTCTCCTATAGACCTCTAACACCTTCCAAATGACTCCACATATCAATACCTGATCAATCCTCCTAAAACAATAGACTTTATCTAGTTGCTGATATCTTTAAATTTTAAATAGCTTTTCAGGTTTTAGTGTCCAAACTTTTCAGCATGCCCTGTACAATCTACAAGAAGCCTATCTATTGAAAATAACTTACAGCTTCTCCCCTTCAAATTCAGTTCCATCCATTCAGCCTGCTTCCTTACCAATCTGTTTCCTACTCCCCTGCCCCCAACTACAGGATGAGTCCCACATTAGTTTAATGTTCTTACCTCCTATACAGTATTCTGGGCTTTGGACTTATTCTTAACTTGAATTGATGAATGTCTGCTGTAAGCTAGAATACAGTTACTAATCTTGTATCTTGGTAAGAAAACCTCTCCTTACAAATGAGAATGTGTTCCAAGACCACCAGTCTCAGGGTGAAATATATCAACACATTTGAAGTAAAATACTTAGAAATTTGATAGGTGACTTTGGTTCAGAAAAAGAGAGGTAATGATGGTTTAGAGAGCTGGAAACCCAAAGACAAGTAGAATACGTAATTTATACAGTCACAGTCTCTTATTTTCCTCTTATTTTATTTTATGTTGGTTTTTTCAAGACAGGGTTTCTCTGTGTAGCTTCGCACCTTTCCTGGAACTCATGCTGTGGCCCAGGCTGGCCTCGAATTCACAGAGATCCGCCTGGCTCTGCCTCCAGAGTGCTAGGATTAAAGGCGTGTGCCACCACCGCCATAAAGAGGTAGTCTGCCCCCCCTCCATGAACTGGAACTGTTGTTTCTTTTTTTTATCAGTGTAGACAAGAAGTGAAAATGGTAACAAACCCCTGTATATGTTGTTTCACTGCTATACTATACACATATAAAGGATACAGTGTTTAAATTCTCTTCTCTTTTCTTGGTACAGGTGTTTTATCTGTATAGATGTCTGCTCACCATGTAAGCACTTGGTGCCCATAGAGGCCAGAAGAAGGCATGAGATGCCCTAGAACTGGAGTTACAAAAGTTGTTTACTCACTGTGTGGATGCTGGGAATCAAACCTGGGTCCTCTAGGAGAGCAGCCAGTACTCTTAATTGCTGAGCCATTTCTTCAGTCCCATACAGTAATACTCTCATAACCAAGACAGAGAAAGTTACTCACAGTCACAACAGATTAAAAACAGAACAGTTATAACCAAATACTACAACAAATGTGATGTGACTCTGTGCTTACTGGCTCTAAAAGCATAATGTTGTAAGCTCACCTTTTCACTTATGGGCATCTCATGGCTTCTCTCTGACATATCCAAGTCACCAGGGTGGTATGGTGCCATTATTAAGTAAAATACAAATTTCTTGAGCACAAACATGGTCACATTGCAGCAGGTGATTTGACAACCTAGACAACTTCTAAATGACTTCTGGGTAGGTAATTCATATACTGTGAATATAACAAGCAAAAGGAAGATCCATGTCCTAGGCAGGATGGAGCAGGACAGTGTATGATTTTATCATACTGCTCAGGGTGGTGTGCCATTTAAAACTCGTGAGTTATTTCTGGGGTTTTCCCTTTAATCGTCTCAGTGTGCTTAATTGTAGGTAAGTGAAACCTAGAGAGCAAAACTCTGTATGAGAGTACTGAAGAGATTTTCAGATCGTTCTCCCCTTGTCTGTAGCTACCTGTCTTACGTGATGCAATCATGTTTGATGAACTGGGAGTGACTTTCCAATTTCTGTCATGTCACATGCGCTTAATGATTTACAAAGTGATTCATGGGACAAGCATAATGGAAGGTGCCATGTTGAACAGCAACAAAAACAAATCGATTTTGAGAAGAAAGGAGACGAGAACTTTTTCCTTCTATTTTCTGACAGTTGAAGCATTGCAATATTTTGGAAAGCACAGGAGCATGAAGCTGTAACCTGCAGTGACTACTTGCCCCAGTGTTTCTCCGTCCAGGGTGTCTTTTGAGAGTCCTGTCTTCAGTCACTTGCCAAGAGCATACCCTTGCTGGGCAGAAGCCAAGCCTCTTGGGATTCTCTGCTTATCTACAGCTGAAGTCAAGGACTGGAAATAGACAAGAAAAGGGCTCTGTTTGTGCATTTCATGAAACTGTCACATGGTTTCCATTTGGGAGGATTTTTTCCTAATGAGACCAAGACAGTAACCAGCCTTAATGACTGGTGATTTGACACAGAAGAAAAGGGCATGAGTTTTTAAGCATTTAGTAAAGCTTGAAATTTCAGCTTCCATTGAAAGTATTAGATTTTGAAGACCTTATCTAGGTAGTCAAATATCTTATAGTCAACAGGAAATGGATGTATTAATGATGCCACGAAGCCCAGGAATACCATCCGTTGGAGATAAGCTTACACATTTGCGTGAATCATGGTTCTGTTAGCTAATGAAATGTCTGCCAAAGTTCCCCTTCAGTAATGGAGGCAATGCTGCCAGTATTTACAGAGTTGTTAGAGAATTGAATGAGTTAAAGTATATAAAATGTTTGCAATAGTTACAGGCCACGTGGTAAGAGAGTAAATGCTAAAAATTCAGGTCACATACTATTGTATGACTGAACATACCCAGAGTACTGCCACATTTTCTGGGATGCTATTATGATCTATAAATATTAACTTCCCCTGCCCTCACTGCAACACACAAGGTCTTCATTCTCAGGTCTGTTATTCTGAGTGGGGACATTCACCAAGTTAGGTTTGCATTTTCTATATGGAGGATACAGGTTCCCTGTCGTCCATCATTCCATCTCTCAAATTTGAAGTCTACTAAGTCTTTCTGGAAACTCACCTACATACTACATTAGCCCTGGCATTTGGTGAACCTTTCCTGGTGAGACAAAATGTCTACTCACCCTAGGTATGGTTTAGACCTCAGACAAAAGAAAACATTACACCCAATTCTGATCTACTGAACCAATAATTTTAGTTGACCCTACTTGCAGAGATAAGAGTGTGGAGAACTTATGGGTGGCTAAACCAAAGAAAAGTCTGATCCCCAAATCATTAATTTAGTTATATATCTTCATGGGGTAGTAGGGTCTTATGGCCTCCCCACTCCAACTGCTGTCTATATATTCTCTAGTGGGGGGTTGGGTTATCATTTCCTCCCACATGAGAAAATGCTAATGAACTCCATCATGTGCAAGTCTCTTGTTGGGAATCATAGATGCTGAGAGTCCAAGACAGCAATGGACATATGCCCACAAGTCAGCCTTCCATATCCCAAGTTCTGTGGGGTCTAATACACAATATCCAGAGAGCCTGTTTCAATATAAAAGCTGCAGAATCACTAGCACAGATTCAGTATGAAAGAAGATGTTCATAAACTCAAAGGAACTACAATACATCATATATTTTAAATGTAACAAATAGCACAGCCACTAGCTATTTCAAGAAAGCAGCATAATTTCCATTAACTGTCAGATACCTCTTAGCCTCTTTTTATCCTAGATGTTTTTTTTTATTACAAATCGTCTTAAAGATTCTAGATATGATTTTCTATAGAAGCACAGATAACAACTGGTTATGATGAAATAAGATTTTGTAACGATTGCTACTTTTAGAAGGAATCACCTAGCTTTACAACTCTGATAAAGTCATAGAAAATTTGAAAATGTTACCAAATTTAGAGACCTTTTAAAAGTGTTTTTTTCATATGTAAAAGTATAATTTGAAGAATATTTTCCAAATATTGGCTTTTGACTTCAAACATTTCCCAGATTTTGTAGCAGATACACTAATGGCTTTCTATCACTGCTCTGTTTGAGTCTTGTGTGTGTGTGCTATGAGTCCAGGTGTACAGACAGGTGGGTAGTGGGCTCTTTCTACTCATAAATGATACTCAATTACTTATTAATGGACTAAAGTCATATGATACATATATATATATATCACTAAAATGTATTATAATATGTTTATATAAATATATAAATTTAGGAAAAATTATAATATTTGTATTATATATATTCTTAAATTAACTCCACTTAGATTTTCCAAATGATCGTGGCTATACAAGGGGAGTGTGGAGAAAATGAAACAGTGTACAGCAATCTATAGCAACTGCTCATAAAAATATCACAGTTTTAAATTCCTTGAAAATGTTGATAGGGTTCCATTCAGGGCTAAGGGAGGGTTGTCATGCGTCAAGCTGTTGGCTTTGTCTTTAATTTCCTGTTGGACTCCGTTAACTTCTTAGTCACATGTGATATTAGTAGCCAAGTCCGATGAGGAATTCTGAGCCTTTCCTGCATGGGATTAAATTTCTATATTTCAGACTTTGGCTCTTATGCACCTCCTCAATTCCTGTCCTTTTCTACATGGTCAAACTAGACTCTACAATTGCAAGTAGATGTTAAGCCCACCTTCTTACCATTCCATTCTTTGCAATAGAAGCCTTGTCTTTTCTTGCTTCTGCAATTCTTATCAGAGAAATCAAAAGTGCTCACTCCCTTTGACTTCGGTTCTTACCTCAGTCTGGTGAAAACAGCCATTTTCCTATCCAACATACTGAAAATGCTTCTTTCGTGATTACTCAGAAGCTACTTCATAAATACAAATGTCTCTTTAATGTTGGATATCTAAGATTTCAGCACATGTTGTTTCTTTGGTATTTTTTTAACTTTATAATTATAATATACTGACCTCATATGTATATGCATACATGGTACCTGTAGGATAGTTCCTGCTTGAACACATGAGCCACTGAAATCACAACTATGATGGTCCCAGATCCTAGGATATCCTAATGCCATTCATTCTGCTGCTTACTGGGATCCAAGCATTTACTGTGATGTTTCCCTCACTGAGTAGCTGGAAATAACTTTTTCTTACCACATACAGGGTACTGAGAACCAAGGTTCATTAAGTGTGTTAAGTGAGACTCATGTATGGAGTATCAAACATTAGCTTAAAGTCAAAATTAGTAAATGTGACTGGATTTCTCAGGAGGAAAAACCCCTTGAATCTTAATACAGATGTCAGGAATCACACTGAAAGATACATTTCTACTCAAATATGTGCAAAGATGAAATGCAAAGAGTAAACTGTCAGGACAGAAGAAGGGAAGGAAATCTCTTGCTCAGCCTTTGAACAATTTAATTTGGAGTGAAACATTATTGGAGTTTCCTTTTCAAGTGGATTCATTTTCAGTGGGCTGAACAACCAATTCACATTAATAACCAAGTGAATTCCAAGGCTTGAATAGAGACAAAATATTTTATTTGTTGCTGAATATTTATTTATTTACTTCTTTATTTAGAGGCAGGGAATATGAAACATACTTGCATCAGCATTCTGAGGATAGCACCATGCCCAATCTCTGATAAGCATTTTTATTATTCATGTTCAAGAACGATTCAGCTCATCCCTTAAAACAATTCTAGTTCATGCTTGTTCTTTCAATGGGAATCAGTATGCAAAATTGTGAAATAGGGAACAATACTAGAGAAAATTAAGTAATTTAGGAAAGTGGTTTAAAATGAACAAGTATTCTTGCCGTTGTCAATAGGACCAAGATGATCATCAACAAATGAAGGGATAATGAAAATGTGTTACATACACACAAACACAAGTACACAAAAATGAAAACAAAATGTTGTCTCTCATGTGCAGTTCCTGCCTCTCTGTCTCTTTCTGTCTCTCTTTCTCTCTCTTTGTGTGTGCCCACATATACATATACATATATATATACATTCATGGATTGTAAAACTTAAGAACTAGACAGGAGACCAAGAGCAGGTATAGATGGGTGGTAAGAAAGGGAGAAAGGGGAGGGTAGGCAAACAGACACACAGGAGATGTGCAAGATGAAAAAAGACTTGGGGAGAGAGTTTACTAGGGAAAGTTAAGGTCAGCATTGGTCAGGGAGATAAGAGAGAAGGGATAATCTACTAAAACATTTTCTTCTAAAATCTACAATGATATCTAAAACTGTGTATATTAATTTAAGAAGATTAGAAATGAACAAGTATTAGCTGTGTGCCAGACACTCCACTTCTAGATCTGAGGCTAAGAAATTAAGTTCATTTTGAGAATTTGATAAGTCATTGCTACGCCTGGGAAGATGAAATCATCTTATAAAAACAGTTCCCCCTTTTTCCTCTTTGCTACAATCCAGAGTCAAAGTCCTGTTCATAGCAATATATATATTTCAAAAACTGTTTATCAGAATTTCATGCATGAATACTGTATGTCTGTGTTTATATCATTTCCACCCTGATCTCTCCTCCAACCAGCTCTTGCCATGACCCCCAACTCCTCCCAAATTCATGACCTCTTCTTTAATTATTACTGCTATACACACACATGTAGAAGGAATCTTAAAAGTTCTTATTAATAAAATCAAACCTGGAGCCAGGTACTGGGGTCAACACTGGAAGATCAGAGAAGCAGAACAAGCCACAACTACATCACCTTGCCAATTCCTCAGCTGATCCTGTTTCCTCAGACTGGATGCCTCTCAGCTGAACTGTGCTGCTCTTAAGCCTAAAAGCTTAACCAGGCTTAGTTCCTCGTCCTCACGCCTTATATACCTTTCTGCTTCCTGCCATCACTTCTTGGGATTAAAGGCTCTTGTTACCATGCCTAGCTGTTTCCAGTGTGGCTTTGAACTCATAGAGATCCACATGGATCTCTGCCTCTGGAATGCTGGGTTTAAAGGCGTGTGTGCCACCATTTTCTGGCCTCTGTATCTAGTGGCTGTTCTGTTCTCTGACCCCAGAGGAGTTTATTAGGGTGCACAATATTTTGGGGAACACAATATCACCACACACACACACACACACAGACACACACATGCACACACACACTACTGAATCCATTTAGTGTTGCTCATATGAACATGTTTTCTGTCTGATTGTTTGTGATATGATAACCTATTGTGGGTCTCACCCCTAATGATGACTGATCTTCCTTTTCTAGCAGTTGGTAATTACCCGTAGCTCTTAATCTAGGAGTAGGAACTGTGAGATTTCCATCATCCACATTGGCATGTCAACTGCTATTGTCATTGTGCAGGCCTTGCTTATGTGGTCATATTGTTGAGATTTTTGTGGGTGCTGCTTTCCTGTTATATGTAGAAGACATCTTGAAGCAGACTTTCTGGTCCCCTATGTCTGACATCTTTCCCCGTCCTTCTCCATGATGTTTCTTGAGCCTTAGGCACAGAAGTTCCGCTGTAAATCTAATATTTGGGGTTGGGTGCCCCATGGCCAGTCGTTTTCTACATATTGGCCAATCATGAGTTTCTATAGCAATCCATATGTTATATAAAGCTTCTTGGATGAGGGTTGGGAGATACAAATATCTGTGAGTACAAAGACCAATATTTATATTACCGTTAGTAATTCCACTGTTTTAGGAATATGGAATTAATAGGTTGTACTCTATGGTCCAAGACCTCACCAGCCATAGGGAGTTGGTTAGGTTTAAAATAATAGGCATGAATTCCTTCCTATTGTGTGAGTCTTAAGTCCTTAAATCTTAAGCCTTAACTGTCTTAAACTCCCCTCACCAACATCTCAAAAAAAGTTTCCTATACCTGGCACTGGGGTTTTTATTATATTGTGTAGTATCATTCTCATGAAGAGTATTATCCCCACAAGTGGCATAATTTCATACTTATGATATACATACATATCTACACATGCACATAATATACAGAATACACATGATGTTTTTAAGCAAACATAAACAAATGTGTTTCCAAATGGCCTTTTCAAACACCCTTAGTGGTGTTTTCGCTCTTCCCTCCATTTTGCTGTTCATTGCCCTCCCTTTCTGCTTCCCAGTCACAACCCACCCTGTTTTTCTCAATTCCCCTAACACAGCACCTGTGTCCCCCTCTCTAGAACTCCTTCCACATGTCCCTTCACAGTCCTATTTTATTCTCCTTGTTTCTATAATGATTTATATACTCATACCTAAAGATTCAGAATGATGATTCAAACATTAGAGAACATGTGATATTTGTCTTTTTTTTGGTTAGGTTACCTCAGTATAGTATCTTCTAGTTCCATCTATTTACCTGTAAATTTAATGATTTCATTTTTTTACAGCTGAATAATATTCCGTTGCATGTATGCGCTACATCTTTGATATCCTTTCATTTGTTGATGGGTTCTATTCACAATCAGGAGAACTTGATCAGTTTATATCATTTTTTTTCTAAATTACCTAACTTTCCCTGTATTGTAATCTTCTTTGTATACTGATCCCTATTAAAACAATCAGCATGAACTAGAAGGGCTTTAAGAAGTGAGCTGAATTTTTCTTCATGAATAATAAAATAATGAAAAATGTTTATCAGAGATTGAGCATGATGATGTTCACTCATTGGTTGAGGATGTTTAGGCTGTTTCCATTTCCTACTGTTATAGAGTAACAATGAACATGGCTGAGTAAGTATCTGTAGAGCGGGCTTTTGATAAATTTGGGAAGATGCCAAGGAGTTGTATAGATGCATCATATGGTAGATTTACTTTGAGAATTCTCCATACTGATTCCCATATTGGCTCTACCCATCTGCAATCCCCATTAACAGTGGAAGAGGGTCTCCGTTTTCCTGTATCCTCAACAGCATTTGTGTGCTTTTTTTTTTTTTGAATTTTGCAATTCATAGGGGGGTAAGATGAAATCTCAAGTCATTTTAAGTGTTCATTTCTCTAATTGCTAAGGATGTTGATCCTTTAAATGTATTTCCTAGCCATTTTCACTTTTTACAAAGAAACCCCTCACATTCTTAGTGCTTCTAATGTTTTCATTATAATAGACTAGATAGCCTCTCGTTTCCCTGTTATACATTCCCTTTGCAATTGTAACTGATACTAACAGAGTTTTCAGTATTTTGACAAAATTTTCTCAAGTCACAAAACAATTACAAGTTTTCCTATTGATGATAGAAATCACTGAGCTTGGCCTTAGTTTGTTCGATTATACCTATGGTTATACATTATTATACAAAATGAGAATTGCTTCATGTGCACACATGTGTACATCAAGAGGGCAGTTGATATGGGAGCTTCCTATTCTTTTTTATGTGTCCCTAAACTTGTCATCCTTTTTCCTCAGCATCCCAAGTGATAAGATTTGAGGTGTGCACCACCGTGTCCAAGTGTGGCTAAGTCTTGAAGGAAAGGTATTTGATCATCAGTAGAGCAGGGAGAGTCATAGTCACTGCAGAAAGGAGATGGCATGTGTTTCAGCCTGGCACACAACACACTGCAATGAGTTCACAGTGACAGAAAGGTTCAGTAATGCCAAGGTTTGCAGAAGGTGAAGAGCAAAGCAATGTCGTCCAGGATGAATCCTGATTTCTCTTCCTCACTAGGGACTATGCAATCCTTCAGTGTAAAGAGATGGTAGTCTATGAAGAATTTTCAGCAGATGGGTGGCAGGATCAGGCTTAGATTACGGGACAAGAACTCCAAGGGGTTGGAGTCGGACTGAGTGGAAGCCTGCAGCTTGGAGGAAGAATGTCAGACCTCGGTTTGATGGCTGATGCTACCTGAAGGTAAAACATTGGGAAAACTGACCTAAGATTCACATGGCTATTCAAACCTCTCATTTTCCTTTTATCATGACTCTAAAGTGTTGATTTTTCAAAATCCAGTTTTGGTAAGATTCTCCATAACACACCAGATAAGCAGCCTGAGTGTCCTCCTCACAGTCTGACCACAGCCCTATTAGAGCCTACTAAACACTCTAATGACATCTACACAAATAGAACTGCCCCACTGAGCAGGCCAAAGACTACCTTATTCCTCACTTTCAAAATTGATGACTCTCTTCTCTCCTGCATCAACACCTTGCTGGACATGTCTTTGTTTTTGCAGCCTAATTAGGAAAAATAAATGTTCACGTAAAGGTGCTTCATTATTAAATAGTGCTCTCTTGTTCTTCTCATGCTGTCTGCCACTCTTCAATTCACTGGGCGAGTCTAACAAACCCAACATGAGACATAGCACTTGTCCTGGGGTATAGAGAAAATTAGAAGAATCTCCATATAGACATGAGGTTGTGACAACAAAGCAAAAGCAATTTCAAACCTCAGTGACAGGGAGTTAGGGGAAAGCAGATCACCAAATGTTGATTTTTCACATACATAACTATTTTTAAATTGCTAGCTATGTTCCAGAAAACGTCTGCTATATTATTTAATATAGTCCATTGTAGAAATTGAAGTATGAAAATATTTTCTTCATTACAGTACAGATTTCTTCCAGTCCCACCTGCCTGACAATCTTAGTTTTTTTCAGGGTTTTAACTGGATATTTTTTATTCAATCCAAATGCTGATCCTCTTTCATAATTGTAAAAACTTCTTTGAACTGTATGTTTTGGGTCTGGGCATTGTTCACGGCTAGGTAAAGATATATATTCTAAGTGGGCATTGTTATTCTATAATCCTAGGTTACATCATTTTCCAAGCATGTCAGCCAGCCTGTGACCAATGTTTTTGCTTCTTCTACATTGACTCTTTGTTATTAGTTCTGCCCTTGGATGAGATTCTGTTCTCTACCAAAGCACATGTCCTAATTTCTTTCTTTGTTAGGACATTCTCTATTGTGGTGGATGGCAGTGTGCGATTTCCCCACACACTTGGCAGATATCCTTACTTCTCATAATGATCGCATCAACAGTAGCAATGAATATCAATGATAACAATGTACCTCTTCAGGCTCTTTCCCAAGCTGATACATCCAGCCTCCTTGAATGACATTCATTATAGCCATGTTCCAAGATAATAATACACCAAAGCAAATGATGCCAGCCATTTCTCTATTTTTACCAATTACCTCTTGGGCCTCGTTCAAATGGAAACAAAACCACCCTGAATCCTGACTCTAGAATAGTCTGTGTATTATGACTTTGAATGGTCATAGAAAACTACCAATGGTGAGTAAACTAATTCAGGATTCATACTTATATCTAGAATTCCAAGCTAACATTATGATCAATAAATTAAAGTTCAGAAATACAGGGAAATGGGTTCAAATAACTTTTTCAATTGTTATCTTAGCCAAAATTATATAGTTTTAATGATTAAAAGATGAATGTTCCAAGATAGGAAAAGCACAAAGATGCATGTTCAAGAAAGCTACAGGACAGCTCCATCAACAGAACTCATTCTTCTTCATATGAAGGAAATCACATCATAATTTTGAACTTACGAAGTTGATGAAGGCATCAATGAGGGTCACAAAGTGAGTTCATGTTTATTATGACCGCGTCTCTCATTTAATCATTGCTTGGATGCTGATCACAATGCAATTATATTACAACCATCTTGATAAACAAAAGATGTGCACAACCCTCACAAAGGAAGGGATGTCATTATTTTTCAGTTCCAAGAAACTCGGTGGACAAGGTAACAAGTGGGACAAAGCCATGGTAACATCTGCCTGCAATCACAGTACTTGGGAACTTAGAGAAGGAGGATAAAGACTTCAAAAGCAGCCTGGGCTCCAGGAGACCATAACTCAAACAGAACAGAACAGAACAACAGCAACAAAATCCAATGCAAAAGCCAAATTCTAAGTGGGAAATAATCATGAGAAAGGAAACAAATTGTTCAACTAACAACAAAATGAAATTGAAGCTGAGCTGAAGTGTCATAGAGATGATAAGATTTTGTTGAAGGCAGCTGGAGCTCCTGATCGAATCACAGGCTATTCACCTTGAAAAGGCCAATATTTTGCATTGCCATATGTACCTAATGCACCATACGGTGCCATTTCATAGACATATTTGCATATATGCGAGTGCACATATGTGGAGATATGAGTATAGATTGTCTCAAAATTCTCCCATGTAAGGCGTAATGACTCTATGCCAAACATCACAATCTGAATTACACAATGGTCTGGTAATTATAACTCTTAATTAGCATTTTATAAGTTGTACAATATTGTTATATGTAATGATGATTAAACATACATTCTAATGTCTGGGGATGTGAATTTTGGAGTTTTTTTTAAACTAATAAAAATAATTCTTTGACAAAGATATTAGTTTGTAGCCAATATATTCTATTTGAGCAATATTAGGCATTAGAGAGTTAATATTTTATTTGTGTATGCCTTTCCTTAGCTTATATTGGCTATTCATTAGCATCTGTCTTTCATCTTAGTGAATTTGTGTTTATCAAGGACTTTTTAATCCTATCTAATTTATATCTTATTACTAGCATTTCTCATCCCTTGGCCTTTCATTAGCTCCAAGACCTACCATATTACTCTCTATTTCTTTTCATTTGACTTCCTGTGCTTCCACATATATGCAAGATTACGTGGTATTTAGTTTTCTGTGCTTGATCATTTCACTTATTATATTATCTTCTCTAATAATTAGTGATTCATTTTTTAAAGTACTAGATACTGTGCCAATGTGTATATATACCACACTTTATTCGTTTGCCTATGGATAGATGAGTACACACCTTGACTACAGAGAACAGTTCTACAGCAAACACATTTCTTTAAGACACCCGTTAGTTTTCTATTGGAATACATGCCCAAGAGATGGATTGCTGTGTCATATGATAATTCTACTTTTAATTTATAATTTTAACAGGTGAAGAGATTTTTGACAAAATATTTTATGTGCCTGGTTATAGTATTTCCACATGGACAATGGGTTTATTTCAAATTATATACTTGACTCAACCTCTTGATAACTGTGTCAATTTTGATAGTACTTTCTTATAGTTTTTCTAACTGAAATAAGCTTTACTCTCAAGGCTGTTAGGGTTCACAAATTACCCCACAAAAGACTACCACTCATGTATGCAAACGCAAGAGCATTTACTTCTTGAGAAAAAATTCCTGTATGCAGTAGTCAGCCACACAACAAAATGGGGATGACCCTGAGAGAAGCTCCCAGGCTCCTTTCATACACTACTAGGGGAATTCCAGGCACAGTTGAGTCCTCTCCAGCAAACACGATTGGCTAAGCAAACAATGGTTACATTAGTTTAAATTTGATGGGCGGTGATACCTGTGGACACATCAGGGCAAGCCTGGACATGTATAAAAAAGGGGGGAAATGGCTTGCAGGATCTTTCCTTTTCTGATTGGTTAGCTTTAGTCTGCCAGGCTGCTGGGTTCAAGAACTGGCCTGGGAGGAGGCCACCAGCAGTCCTGGCTTCATTGGTAAATGGCCAAGTGGCAAACCAGAAGCAGATCTGGGAGCCCATGCCAAAGGCTGGGGCTGAAGCAAGCGGGAGCAGGTGGCCAGGGTCAGGCCCCAAGCTCTGTGCCCACACTCACCTAGGGACCCCTGCCTCACTGCTGCTTGGTGCTGGCCCCACACTACTTCCTCACTGCTCTTCCTGCCACTGCTGGATGCCATCTCAAAGGCCACAGGTAAAATTTGAGCAAGCAGTAAGGGCTTCCATAGTTGGTTATTTTTACTCTTTAGGGACCCAGCACTCAGCTCCCAAATAAATACATGGAGACTTATTCTTACATATGAATGCCCAGCCTGAGCTTGGTTTGTTTCTAACCAGCTTTTCTAACTTAAATTATCCCGTTTCTTTCCTTCTACATTTTGCCTCAGGGCTTTTTAACCTTTCCTTATTCTACATATCTTGCTTTCCTTCTTACTCTGTGGCTGGGTGGCTGGCTCCTGGAGTTCTCCTCTCCTTTTCTCACTTCTCCCCCTTCTTTTTCCTCTCTTCCTATTTATTCTCTCTGCCTGGCAGCCCTGCTTATTTCTCTTTCTTGCCTAGCTATTGGCCATTCAGCTCTTTATTTGACCAATCAGGTGTTTTAGGCAGGCAAAGTGACACAGCTTCACAGAGTTAAACAAAGGTAACATAAAAGAATGCAACACATCTTTGCACTATTAAACAAATATTCCACAGCATAAATGAATGTAACATCATCTTAAACTAATATACCACAACAGACTTCTTGTACATGTAATGAGGAATGAACATATTAACATGAGCTTCTTGAATATGAACAAGTAAGCCACTCTATCACTTTTTAAGGACAGTTTAGTTTTGATGGAATGGTTGAATTATTTAAAAAAGAGACATGTTTGCTTTATAAGGTGAAATAGCATAAAAAAGCAAAAAAGAATTGGAAAGAAAGCAAAATAGTCACAGAAATGTATGGCAGGTAGATGATTCTACCTGCTCTCCCTGGATCAGAAGGAGCAATGCATTTTTCTGGAGTATCTGCTTTATTGTGAGGTAAAACAGAGGAGGATGAGAATTAAGATTCTCATGAGTATTTGAAGAATTATTTCTCTTAGCTTCACATGGGCATGCTGACTTAAGCAACATAACAAAGATTAAAAATAAACCAAAATAGAAAGCTTTCTTTCCCTGTTTCTAAAGAAAAACAGAGAAGTCATTAGATAAATGAATATTTGGGGAATTAGAAACAGTGAAAATTTTACTGGTGTTTTCTCTCAGATTCACATCTCTGCCATTTGTGTGTGTGAGTTGCCTGATATTTCAAATCCACTGGAAAAGCATTCTTCTGGAGGAAGGTTGTAGGGAAATTGGAAATGTCCAAAGCCAAAGCCAGTAGCTGGGAATCACTCTATTAAAATTTACCCCAGGAATTATTTAATAAATATGCAGGCCTTCAGAAATATTTCAGAGAAAAACTATTTAAATGTTGTGTCACCAGTACTTTATTCCTGCTGTGTATGTAGGTCTTGTGAATGAAGTCTCAGGATGTATTTCCTTCAAGAAGGAAGCATATAAGTCAGTCCAGGGAATTCCAGGATATGTTAAATCTGTCAGGACTCAATGAAACCTGTGGAGAAAATTTAGCTACAGAAAGAAACACACATCTTTCAGTAGTTTTCATAGGCACTGCTCAAAATAAAAATATTTTTAATATGAAAAAGTTTTATAACTGAGAGTTTGGATACATTAGCCAAATCATGGTTACAGCATGTATATAGCATATATACATCCTATATACTAAAAGGCAGTACATATCCTGGATGGAAGGTCCAAGTATCATTTTTGCACTCAGGGTGCTGTGTGGAATAAATGTATTTAGTGGTATGTGATTTAAGGGATGAATGAAAGATAATTTTGAAACATCCTTTCGGTGGAATCCCCTCCCCTGTTACATCAAATTTTATGAGCATATACTGTATGTTTCCTAAAAGCAATCAATTGGAAAGACCATGCCATCCTATTACACAGCTACACATACATGAGATGTAGGTTAGCACTGTTTTGTCAACTTGTTTCTCTCATATGTAACTTTCAGTGGGAAGCAGAAGGAATTTGAGATTACAGGGTGTAGGCAAAATAGTATTGTGTAACTTGGTAGCCACCTAGGCATTAGGTCTTGCTTAGGGAATGCAGTGGATCCCTAATTAGCTCAAATTGTTCTGAGCATGAGGTCCTTTACATGGACCTTGTGCATTTACAATGAAGGTTTCTTTTATACTTCATTTATTCCTAATCCTCCTCAGAGGCAGGAAATAGCAATCCTCTTTCTACTTGTGAAGCTGAAATCAGAGAAAGCTTTCTAAGGCTTGCTGAAATTCACACAAGTGGGAAGTAGTAGCTACAGTATACTGAGAGTCTTCCAATGTAACCCCTTGCAACAAATGTAAAGGGTCTCTACTCTAAAATGAAGATATGTCTCAATTCTACAGTACTGCCAAGGATTGGTTTTAAAATGCATGTTCAAAATACATGTTTTAAAATACCGTAATTTCTGTGATTTTCTGTATTTCTATGTAAGGGGACAATGTAGACTCTTCAAGGAACTAGCATGAACTTACACCATGAATAAATGTGTGTAGCTGATCAGAAAATAACAGGTAATGATACTCAAGATCACAGAAGAATGATCTCCCTATTACCATTCATGATGGGGTATCTGCTGATGTTATCTTGCCACAGCCACGCCAATTATTTAATATGTTTTCTTCACATACAGTTTTCACCTTAGGCACTACTTAAGAACTTAAGCCCTTGTGAGTCAGTTCTATTTGGTTTATGGTAGCATTATTTTTTTAATGTACTTGTACAGTATTTGTTTTATGAGATATTAAATAAATAAATGAACAGATCACATTGTGTTAAAAATTAACAGGTTTGACTGCAATTTTTTTTAGCCCTTATATACAGATTTGAGTGTGAATCTAAGTTGGTGTGAAAGTGTTAGGGTTTAAATCTTAAGTATTTTCCACAGGTACACATTTTGAATTCTTATTCTCCAAGCAGTGTCTCTGTGTTGGGAGGCTGTGGAATCTTTAGCAAATGGAGGCTAGTTGATAGAAGTAGGTAACTATTATTAGGCATTTGAAAGCTATTCCTAGGTATCAGTTCCTGTAATGCTGTGCTCCATGGTCTTTTTTTTTTTTTATGTCAATAGTCTTTGTCACATGCTCCTGCTACCACGAGATGAACTCTTCCACAATATCTTCACCATGATGAACTGAAACCCGACGAAATTATAAGTCAAAGTAAATCGTTCCTCCCTAGGTGTTTTCTGGGAGACATTTTAGTTATAGCAATGTAAAAATAAGAAACACAGGATTCAAAAATCAATTGTGCAAAATTATAGGATATTCCACGGCCGGGAATTTGGCTATATAGATTTTTGGAATTCATATGTGTGCACACAAACATACATATACAATATGTGTAGTAACATTTGTAATAATAATTCTTATTGTGAGAATAAATATTTTAGGGTCAAAAAAGGGAAAATAGGAAAGTCATCAATTTAGATGATTAAAAGAGGAGGTGAAATGACAGTTGGCAGATGGAGAAATTTCCATAGTGACTACTGACTCAAGACTAAGTAGACAAATGCAAAAAGATTTGAAACTGGAAAGTGTCTTCTAAAATATGGAAATCTAGGGAAAATGATACTACATGTGAGGCATGGGGACAATGAGTCTGTGAAGAAGAGACCAGATTCCTTGGTATCCCTATCATCTACCCTACCCTGACCCAGAGGGGAGTGTGTGTCTAAAGTCAGGGAGAAAATCAAATCCCTAGCTTTTCTGTGACCTCACCTTTAATCACAAAAACTGTTTGATGACAATTAATAATCAAGTAGTAAACAACATTTCTTATGGAAAAAAGGAAGTGAAAAGCCTGGCTGAACAGTACAGAAAGTAGACTTTCTCATTTGAAGTCATTCACCTCACTCACCTTCAGATACACATGACTACGTCTCACCATTGATAATTCAGCCTAATGGTAAATATAATGTTTCCTTATTATAAAGGAGGTAATGGAAAGAATAAGCCTATATCATTGACTGTGCCTGGTTATTAAGAACATTACAGCCATTCTGGCTAAGAGTATACGTTAATCTTCACAAGGCCTTTTTTGTTGTTGTTGTTATTGTTATTTGTTTTGTTCTTCCTAAAGATTTGCCATAACTATATTGGCTGCTATCCTTCCCATGAAGCTGGGAGTAATGGTAATATACCTCCCACACATTTTCTAAGCAATTACAGTGCACTCAGTAGAAACCAATGTAGTAATTACAATCATTCCAAGAAACTGACAGTGAGATTAGCTTTTAGGCCATTGCCTTTTGGTGATCCACCCTAATGCTGTGCTTTACTGTGGAACAGATCATGGTAAAGTAACTATTGTTTGGTGGGACAAGTGTTCCAGGAAAAGGATAATGCAAAAATATATGCCTATGATCATCCTTGTGGCATTACCATCAACAGAAACCCATTCAATTACACAGGAAGAACGTAACAGTGTAATTGTAAGACTTAGATATTGGTGCTGGAGAGAAAGCTCAGCAGTTATGAGTACTTCCTGCCCTTCCACAAGAACTGAATTTGCTTCCAGAATTTGTATTTGGTGGCTCACCATTGCCTATAACTCCAGCTTTAAGGGTTCTAACCCATCTTCTAGCCTCTTTGGACATGGCATATGTGCTGGATAATGTTTTATCAACTTGACACAAGCTATAGTCATTTGGAAAGAGAGAATCACAGTTGAGAACATGCCTCCATATAACTGGCCTATAGGCAAGCCTGTGGAGGATTTTCTTAATGATGGATTGATATGGAGGGACACCCCACTGCGGGTAGATCCACTCCTGGACAGGAGGTCCTGGATGGTAAAAGAGAGCAGACTGAGCAAACAATGAGGAGCGAGTCAGTAAGCCGCACTACTCCATGGCCTCTGCATCGGTTCTTGTCTCCAGGTTCCTGCCTTAAATTACCACCCTGACTTCCCCAGATGACAGACTACAAGCTAAAAGATGCAATGAACCTTTTCCTCAGCAAATCGCTTTTAGTCATGGTGTTTTATCACAGCAATAGAAACCCTAACTAAGATAACATATGTCTACACACAGAGACACACGCATGCACACACACAATTTTGAAAAAAAAATTTGAAAATTAAGGGTCTACACTTGTTTGTACTTTGTATCTTGGCCTTGAAAGGGGAAGGTCTTTTGACTCTCCCCTCGCTGTTGTATAAAAAGTCCATTAGGAATAAACTTGAGGTGACTGTAATATTGACCCAGTGCCCTCCCAATGCCATTCTGTGTCTTTTTCTTTTACGCCGATTGCAGTAGGTGTTATCCTTTATGTCTCTATTTTGCATATCTCTTATTTCTCAATCCTCACTCCTTCCTCCAAGGACTGTTTGACAGGTTGGGCTGGTTCCCAACAGCAAATGGGAGAGCCTTAGCAGTCCCTCCCCATACATGTTGGAATTTCCCCTGGCTTGATATTATGCAGGTCTTGTGCAGGTAAGCATAGCTGCTTTGAGTTACATTAAGCAACATTTATGTCATGTTCAGAAGTCAGCCTTTCACAGCTCTGCTCTTCATCTGCCAGCTTTGACACTTTTTTTCTACTCACCCTTCTGTGATATTCCCTAAGCCTCGGATGAGGGGAAGATAATATTAATGATTCCTCCATAGCTGAACACTCATGGTTACCTCTACTTGACAGTTTGATCAGTTATCTCTTTATTATTTTCTGAAATAAGAGACTTCTCTGACCAAAGCTTAAACAACACAAATCTATGAGTACAAACAGTAATATTTGAAGGCAATTAGATACCATGATTATTTTCACAACAAAAGTAACTCCTCCCCAGGACCTTTGGTCTTGGTTTACAATGCCAGACATGAAACCCCTCCTGTTGAGGAGGCCTCATATCCTATCTAAAAGTGGCTCTTTATTCTCGTAACCACCATGCCACTACTACATCAGTGAATATATATTGTGAAATGGATCAGTATATACATTTTGATAATATTAACTCTTATAACCTATGAGCATAGGGCAACTATCCACTTATTTATGTAGTTTTTAATTTTTTCATCAATCATTATAGTTTTCATGTACAAATCTATTATGTCCTATGGCATTTCAAACAATTCTTAATTGATGCTATTGCCAAGGAAACTGGATTTTTAATTTTGTTTTGGACAATATGTTCTTAATATATAGAAATTTAACTGATTTTGATTTTTTGTTCTGCATTTTGAAAGTTTAATAAATATGTTTATTACATTTTGTGGTTATTTGGTGGGCCTTTTATGGTTTTTCTATATATAGGATAAATAGCATTTATATACTAAGATTATTTTCTATTCTAAGTTTTCTTTAGAGTTTATTTTGCTTTATATATTATATCACTCTTGATCTCTTTTGGATTTCATTTATATGGAACACATTTTCCTGTCCTTTCACTTTCAGGCTTTTTATGTTCCATAGATGTGTTGCGGGGAGGTGTATTTCTTGAGATGGAAACAGCAGAATATTAGGTGATACAAAACAGGAAATAGGAATGAGGGCTCCAGCTGAGGATTGGGGATGGAGGTTAATAAAGAAAGAGGAGAGAGAAGGAACAAATAACATCAATGTTATTTGATAAAGCTTTAAGGAATTGAATTCCCTTTTACTTAATTAAAGCTAGATATACTACATATAAATGTATGCATATATTATATGCATATATCAATTTCATTTAACACACAACATGTCTTAAAACGTGTGTGTGTGTGTGTGTGTGTGTGTGTGTGTGTGTGTGTGTGTGTG